>JAHZML010000048.1:0-33000 GCA_031772225.1 Eubasilissa splendida
CCCATACTCATATATATTTTTCATTAAATATAATAAAAAAGGCTTCGCCTCTATGAGATATCTGATATTTATGGGTAGTATTTTATGGGCTATTTTTACTTTGCATAAAATTGATTTGATAAAATATTTCTTCTAAAATATAAACATTAAGAAAATAATAACCAAAAATCTTTCACCAAAAAATAAAAGAATACAGTAATTCTTACTTACTAAGGTCAATACGTAATTGAGTATTTTCAAAAGAGCTTGCCAATGATTTTCGTGAAGAGGTCCTCGGCTAACAATAGACCAAACCACTGCGAGGTCACTCTGAGAATTTAAATTCGTTCTTCAGAAAGAATATCAATCTTGAAAGAGGGGTTTGAAAAAAGAGGGATCAGTTGTGAAGCCGTTTTGACCTGTTTGATGGGTCGGATGAATAGATTCGAAGACCCTCCTGATTGGGGTTCGTTATCCTGAAATGTAACCCCGTTAGGGAGACGGGGTAACGGAATCTGTCTCTCACCTAGCGATCGTTTATATCCGTTACACGAACACTTAACGACAAGGTATGCAAGTGAAGTCTAAAACGTGCCGATTTCGTTTGTCTAAATATATTCCTCTAAATACAAAGCTTTAAATACATAACATAAAACAACCCTACCCCAACCCCATCCCAATACCAATAAAAACCATACCTACAATCACACTAAAACTTCAACCACATACTAATTACACACCAGACCAAACCCCAATAACCAACAAAACCCACATCCCCCCCCACTTCAAAACCCCCCACTACAAAAACACTACAAACCCACTAAATTCTCCTCCACAAACTAAAAATACAAACCCCACCACATTAATTAACAACCCTTTCACATCAAGTCATATTAATGTACACACACAGCTATCACCAACTCAACAACCCCACCTCAACAAAACCCAACCCCAACCACGCATAAACCCCCCATAATAACCCCTATATTAAATTACCCCCAATCCCAAACAATATAATCAATCAAAATTACCCAATCAATAATATATACCATCAATCTCAAAAATCTCAAAAATCTGTACCATCCCTTCTCCACCTCTCGTCATTTCTACACACCCCCCCCCCCACACACCCCCCTACATCCTCCCCAGACCCCACTACCCCTCCCATCCTTCTTCTCACCACATCACATACATACCTTTAACTATTTTACTAAAAGTCCAACCATCACCCCATCCCCACAACACAAACCTTACCCCCCCCAATAAACAACATACCTAACACCAAACAACATCCCCACTTCCCCCATACTCACAAAACCACATCCAAGCTCAACCTCTAACACCCACACCCCCACCACAAAACACCCCCCCCACAATATTAATCACAACTTCCAACTCCCCTCTCTCCTAACAAAAATTATCCAAAACTAACCCATACGCACATACAAACCCAACCACCAACACTAACACAACTAATTACCATCACAAACCCTCAAACCCCCTATCCTGTGCCATCGTGATCCTATAACTGCGTTGTGCCTGTCGCTCCTCCTCGTGTTCACTGACTGCCACTAATCTATACCACCACCTAAATATCTCTCAGAGAGACTCACCGCCTCCCGCACTTACTATACAATGACACATCCTCAAGTAATCGCATATGGACTTAGCGAAAAACATCAAATACTAGTATCAAGAGTGTTCCGTGTTCTATCGCTCTCGACTTCCTCCTCCTCTGTGTGACAAGTGAACTCCCCTCAATACTACAAGAACTCACTAAGACTATCATGACAATTCTCGCATCTGTGTACGTTGTTGTGTACCTCCTACCAACTCTACTGGTGCGTACACAATATATCTAATCGCCTACTGTGCGCAATCTATCTCTGCACTCAGGTAATACCCATAGAATATGTCTCAATCGCACCAGAGACCTCCTCAGATCTCTCACTATACGCCTAAGACGTGTGCTCTCCACCCTCCTCTACCTCGCCCCTCCCGCTCTGTGCATTTCCTCCTCGTTCACGATCAAGAGTCCTCATAATGAGACATTCCCACCACTTAGACCCCAATACACTCTCCTATCCGCGTACCAGCGATGCTCGTATCGTCACCCCACCTGAGTAATCAGACGTACAAACAATGTTGCGACTCTCTCATAAATCATAGACCGCCATCCGCAAAAAGTCCAATGAGTCCGCTCAATATAAACTCCTGTGTTATATTGTCTATATCTCAGTATTTCTTCATATAGATGTCAGTGTCTGTGTCAGCACTGTTATGAATCCACAAGTACTACTCTACTATCAGTGATACCCCCCCACTCCCATCCTTCAACTGAGAGGAGAGGAGAACTTACACCAATACCTTATGCTATAATGAAATACTTGACATCATAGACATCGTGTCCCTGGCACCGCCAACTCCACCCACACATAGTCTAATTGTATGCACCCTCTCTCCATACTATGACCCTACTAGATAAATCGCAAGCTGTAGATGACCATCTAAGTTCTAGCTCACTAGTTGTCCGTTGTCACCTCAATACCCTCACCACATCATCCGCAGATTCTCTATCTCTACTCACATCGCATCGCTCGCATAGACTCCTCTCACACGCGACGTTGATTCTGCGCATTGTCTATAGCATACTCACACGCTGACTATGACTCAGATACATCACTGAGTCTACACCTATCTACTCCCCACACTGTGTATGTTCCCAGACATATGCCTAGTAGAGTAGTACGCCTCGCACTCCCTTCAGTAACCCACGTGCTGTGTCTTGTGATATCCTCCAAGTTCATCTTGCTGTTTGACTACGGGTTGGCATGCCCTCTACTCCCTCAATCCACTGAGTGTGTCGTGTATACTATGCTTGCCATCACCCTGAGTAATCCAGCCTCAGATCAGATTGTACTGCCTGATCTCTCTGTCATCACACGATCGCAGTTGTACATTCTTGCGTGTGGTTGGTCTTGAAGTCTACGACACTCCACACACACATATTACCCGTATTCACTCTCATCAACTACAGTCACACCTGACTCCTATCCTCATATGGCCAGCTCTCGGCGCTCTCTATCTCACTACGACACTCTATCACAACACCTACATCTATATATCTCATCTGAGCATGCGTTAGCGTCTGCACCGCATGACTATCACTCGCCATCGCATAATCTACCTAAGATCTATGACCTGTGAGCCGTTCAAGTTAAATCTTGATATACTCGAAGTCATATGACTCTTGAGTGTGTGCTCACTCGTATGTATAGACTCTACCGACAGCTAGACTCTCATACATAGAAAGAGTCTCCAAGAATCTAAAACATCTCCAGTGTCGACGGTGTGTGCCTCGAGTCAGCGAACCATCCAGATCAATCATGCTCACTACGCTCCTATCTCCTCGTCAATCCTGACAATATATGCGTCTCTATGTGACATGATATTGTACACAGGAGGGCGAAGTGTGTCGTCCCACTCGATATAACCAGACCATCCTAAGTGACAGAGGAATAGATGATCTCTCTTGACAGTAAACACAGCTAACTACTAAATAAATGAGATACACACACTCACCCTCTCGTATCTCATACTCTCCCCTGAAAAACTCTCTATACTAATGTGCTCCACTCTTAAGATGATACCCTCTCCCCTATGATCATCGAGAGTCTATTACGATTATGCATCCTATATAGAGAAACTCACATTGTCATCTTTCCCTGCAATCCTTAGTGTCATATACATCGATTGAATCATATAACAATAATATATATAAAGTTGTCTGCAGTCATCAAGCTCCACATAATCCTAACACCACACACTCTAAGACGCCTCCAGTCTCCCTCTCCAATCTGCAAAATCCTGCTATATGAATAACACGTGTATCTACACCCGTCTTAAGTTTGCCTACTCCCATCAGAATACCTATATTTCTATATGTCATATCTATCCCAGATGACCCTTATCCCCCTAGAATCAATATCTACCTCCACCCCCGCTACCCATACGTGTGTCCTCCTACAAGCTCTCTCACACGTAAATCACGAGATATCTCTCAGATGTGACGTGTATACCACCAGTAACCAACATCTCATCAGCCTCCCTCTTAGTTATCATAAGGAATCCTATCTCCTATTACAGCTCTCACTTACACGGTGCCTATCATATATAATAGTATTACTCTACCCTCCCATAGCCAGAGAATTGAAATCTCTAGATCTTCATCACACTGTGTGCTACTCTTGTGAGATCTCCATAACTGTCCTTGAAGAGAGAAACTACGCCTCAATTCCGTAGTGATCTGAAGTCTACAAGAAGTGTAAACCAGTACCTCAGTGTCCATTCATGTACAACACTCCTGTACTCCGCTGAACTATAATCCCACTGGTGTATCCGTGACACTACCTCCACATATCAATCACCTCTATCGTCTCTCCTCGTAGTGAGAGAATTGATTAAGTGCAACTACTCCGATCCACACTCCAAGCCCTGACACCACTGTAATCATACATCTCCGCTCAACAAGCTCAGTACGACGCATCAAGATCTAGAGTGTCAACTCTATAAGTAAAAGTATAGTACTCATACTAGAATAGCGCGCCGATACTCAACACCTCCCTCTGTAGAAAGAACATCTAACCTCTAAAAGAGTGTAGAACCACATTTCTACTCAATTGAGACTACACTCAATTGTGCCTCCACGCATGCATCCCACACCACTCCACGCCCCACAGACTCTATGCAGACTCTAACCACATCCATATTCTACCAACAATTCTATGAGATCCACTATTCCTATAGTCTTTTCTGACTCTACACCAACTAAACTAGCCTCACTTCAATATACCACACTCTCAAGCTCACCACCTAGAAAGTTCTCCTTCGCACGCCCCCTATTTGATCTTGCGTACTCTTCTCCCAGACCTACATCTCTTACTGATCCAATATCCATACAGTTCAATTATCATCTCATCCACCTACACGCGCGTGCCCTCTCCTCATTACCTGTTAGACTATTGAGAAGCTCTGCCCACTTGTACAACACAGACTGCAAAGAAACACCTATTGTGCTCATAGAGAACTGTCAAATCACCCTGTTGTCCATCCAGATCTTGATAAGTTAAGACTAGTGCTACGTATGTGAAGAGTCCACACAGCGTGTCTCAACCTAATCGTAGTTGCTCCAACCATAACATATTCCCAACCACTAATACACACATGCTCAAGATCACACTCTCTCACAATATCTCTCTCGTCTATGACCGCACCCAACAAAGTCCCTTGACTACCGACTCATCAACTCCCAAACGCACACTCCATACCTACTCGTCACTTCCTCACCGCCCTGACTCCCATTCGACAGTCTCTCACACTCCTAGCAAATACCTTCAGCTCCTGTCAAACCTCACCCAGATCTGCGCACGATGGTGCCACTAGACCCTATAAGACTCCAATCCCTATCGTTCTCGTGTCAAGAGATAGAATCATCGCCTCTTATAGTCGTGACAACTCACTCATAGTTGAGATCCTCCTGCACCGGTCTCTGAACACTCCACAAAGATGTACGAACGTGTGTGTGTCTATGCCCTCTATAGACCCTTCCCACCCACCACAACGGTCTATCTGTGGTGTGCCCTCATATATGTTCACGTGATCCACTGTGTCCTCCTAATATCACGCTGTGTCAGCTCTCACTAGTTACACTGCTCATCCGTCCTATCTGAAACAACTTACAGAGAATTCTCGCACAAAGCCCTGTCTCTACTATCACTTCGACCCCCTTTTTCGATTACTACGCCACACACACTGTCTGTGTGTATATCTCATCAACCGTCTCATCCAAAGGACAAGCATATATAGCCAAGTCGCTCAACTCCCATGTAAACTAGAGAATAGACTCAGACTCAGTCCTCAGATATCAAAAGATCACCACTCCCTAGATCACTCTACGACACGACCTACAGACTATAGTCCAGAAAAGAATAGGATGTAGATCCTCCAGATTGAATACGACCTATCCCTATAGCTCCCCACTACTCAAGAACTACTAGACGAGTCAGTGTAGTGCCACTATATATCACGATCCATCAGAATCAACATCTTCGATATAAGAAACGTGCTCAGAGAAACAAGTACACAGTTCAAGATACGTTCCATCTACGACTCTACCGCCGTACTCCGCAATCACTTCAATCTGTCTCTCCAGCTCAAACCCTGTGCCGTAATAACTGTCCTGTTAACGTAAACTAAAGAAGATGTCGAGTACTTATCACACTACTATATGTATACCCACGTCACGACTTCCTAGACCACACGCTATACATTATATCCATACGAGATGGATTCGCACGCACTCCACGACACAACATCAAGTCGAGATAGAATACTCACAAGATAATCTTATGTTGAGAGTTGCCATCTCCGCAATTTGCATACTAACAATTAGCAGTAAGTCACTACAGAGTCCTGTATAGATCCATGTCAGTGAGTGTCTCCAGAGACAGTACCCTCTTTGAATCAAACCTCTCTAGACAAATCACCGCAGCTACACTCACTTAAAGATTCACAGTTCAAGTGTTGTGAACAATCTACAATATAAGGACACCACTCCTAAACCGCCGTATCACTATGTCCCCTTCCACCACCCTTTTAGTCAGAAAGTCTACTGTACTCTCTGTATCCCGTGTGTCGCTCTCTAAAGAACGAAAACTATACTCTATCCACCACAACATGGTGACATGAATCACTGAAGCCGACTCTCTGCCTCTCACACAAAGTCATCGTAAAAGCCCCAAGCTCCATCTAAAAACACTAGAGAGATTGTAGCTATATAGATTTCACGATCACATTGACGCCTCCACTGTATGTTGGCATCTTGTGTTCGTTTTGAACTCTATCACTGAAGACTAACCTAGTCGCCCTTAGATCACATCTCCATCATAGTTCAGACATATACGAAGACCCTATCCTCCTCGTTTAGACCCGAAAATGTTATACGTTAATTCTCTGTTCCAGCACTCATCGCTGTTGTCCCCAAAGTATGTCCTGAACCACACATACGTGTATGATTATATAGATCTAAAACAGATGATAGTGTCTCGCCGACACTATAGTGTTATAACCACCCACAAATCATACTGCTCATCCCACTATAGAGTTCCTGAACTCACTAATATGTAAGCAACATCTCTCTCTGAGACCGTGTGTCGTCTCTAATCACCAATACATCCTTTCTCAGAGCTAACTCACTTGAAAGTCCAAAAAGATACCCTACATAAGGAGACGTACCTCGCAGAGGATCTCTCCGCACTCAGTACAAAGTCCCCAGATATCTGAACATCCTAAGAACATAGTCTACATATGTGTAACATTATACTAACACTCTATTATCGTTCTCCGCCACACGAGTGTCCATATATACCTAACAGTGTCATGACAGTGTATGTGTTAACCTGCAATCCGGCCCCTGTGTTGTGTCTTTGTAAATATCCCACTCCACATCCTCACTGTATCACCATGTGTGCCAATATCTCTCTCCACTCTATAAGTCCATGAACCTACCCAACAGAATACATGCCCTCAATCCTCTCCCCTCTCAAATCCCTAGACTGTGCTCAGATGAAGGAATTAGCAATCCGTCTCCATTCACACAAAACTCCACATTGATCCATTATAATATCTTGAAACCCCCTCTCTGCGCTCATCGCAGCCGTTAATCTGTGAGTTATACCCTTGCTACCCTCCTATCATCACTCCACAATGTATCTCCTCTTGTCCAAACATCATAAAAGAAATAGACTCTATAAATAGATCTCAAGATCCTCCCTCCATGACAGTATATATGATCAATCCTCTCCTAGCTCCTCTCGCTTCAACATCCACCCGCTCAAGTGTTTTAACTCCACTATCTACCCATACTCTCTGTATACAGTGGTCACACACTACCCCAACGTGTCTATACTGCTATACTAAATAAATATCTAGAATATTCCGAATACCTCCAATAGACCACATTAATGAGGATCTCATAATAACCCTTATCATCATGATGCCCAATCTAATCCGCTTCATCGTGTCTAGCCACACGATACCACCATCCACTATAATGTACACACTCTATCCTCTTTCCCCACCCTCTCTCTCTAGCTCTCCTTCATCTCATACACCAAGATTCCGTCTCCCCTCCCCAAGATACTGTCTATGGCTCTCGAGCTCTTCTAGTCTAGCTCTCTGCTAACTCTCCACCCACACCTCGATCATAGTAACAGATGCAGCACAATAATATACCTACCTCACTCCCATATCCACATTGTCCACCTGTTTCACACGCATCATCACCTCCCAAATGTGCCATCCACAGCCTTACCTACCCACCTCACATCAATATACCCTCATGTGACTGAATTGTAGCAAAGATCAGATCTCATAGTGACACCCCTAAGCTGTGAGAGCTAACGCTATAATCCCTCACATGCTTCGTACTCCTGCGCTCCTCTTCTCGCCAGCTACTCTTCAGCCCTCCTTCGTCTCTCAATCTATTACGCCCACTAATACGTAGTTAATAAGACATACTATAAATCTATCTTAACTCTCTGTGTCTTCAAACTTGTCTCACCCCATATAATTCATAAATCATAGTCAAGACATGATAAACTTCACTGACCACACAGTGTTAGATTCTGAATACTCAACATACAGTAGTACGCATACAGTATAATCACACCTCTCCTATAGATCTCATCAGAAATCACTTGAAGAGTACTCCATTAAAAAAATAGTAATCTAGTATCCTCTTCTATTATAAAAAAAGAACAAGTTCAATATGCATAGTCATGTCCTTGTATGTGCCACTTTCATCAACAAGAAGTTCAAGACTACAATCCCTGAGTGCCCCTGTCCCAAACTACACTTGCCGTGCGCACCGCTAGTAGCATTTGCCGCTGTATAGTTCATGTCATAGAGGCGAGTCACCTTCATCACCATCACGTAAACATATACTCTAACAAAGACCTAGTATCTACAACCCTCTCTCTGTGATCGCTAAACATCCAGAGATCACTCAAACCACTCCACACTCACCAAAAAGTGAACGCGTAAGGTGATACCATGTATGACACTTCATGTTTCATCTCTCATTGTCTATATATCAATGCTAGGCCTATCTCCGCTCTAACCCGCCGTGCTAGATGGTCTTGAGCCTCACCACTATAGACATCCCCATAAGATACACATCTCATGCTCCACCCTAAAACTATACTCATTCGAATAGATAGACATCAGAGAGTCATGTAAAGCTCTTCCACATAAATAGTAATACTGTTGACCCTAACTGATATGAGATCACCACACTCTCAATAGGTGATCTGTGATTATCTTATGTAATCAATCCTGTAGTACTACTCACACACCTACACTGTGCAAATCCTACCTTCCGTCAGTATATCACAACACATACTCACACTATCAATACAGACACGTGTGTACCGAAGTTCACTCCATTACACTTAAGTATATCTCACCGCACTGTTGACCCTGTGATACAGAACCCACCCTCTGTCTACGTGCTCCTTATGGCTCCCCTTGATGCTCCGATGACACCGTATCCCGCCCTACTAACATGAAGTATAACAAGATATAGATACAACCCTATATTATATGACCCCTCATATACTCTGAGAATATACTATCCCAAAGCGCGACTCTCTATCTATCTGACAACCTGAGTTATCGCTATCTCCTCACAGTCTAAATTGCGTCAGAGAACACATCTGTGTCACTATGATACACCAAAAACTAATATTCAACATATCAACTACTAAGAGACCAACAGTCCCCACCAGATCATACCTCCACATCTAGACTCTCTCCAACCAGCTCAACCTAGTTTACATAAGCCTTAACTACATCTTCCACCTCTACTTACCTCTCACTAGAGACTCTTATATCACTGTGCCAGACAATATATTGTGTAGTGTGTGGTTACATACAGAGTGACTCACCAGATATCGTATCAATAATGTATCTACTCTTCACTTAAGACTAAGACATAGTCCTTATGAGACCTATAACACCCCCCCCATTAGACCTGTCATATGGTCTCTCCCCCTCTAGACTTCTATTGCACAAAATGTTACCTAACTCGCGCCATTCTCACTCTCTCGCCCCTCGTTGCCTCACACTCTCAGCGTAGTCTCTGAAACACTGTAACATCGCAATACCAATGTGTGTGTGAAACTCTACTCGCTCTTTATGTCGTAGACAGTCACCTATCAACCCGCGCCAGTATATCATCTACATCCTCAGACTCCGAACACTATTCACTCCTGTGTCGAGCTAACTACTACACTCAGCAGACCTGAGTCCGGTATTGTGTTCACACCGAACTGCGACAATCTGTAGTGTAAAGTTTGTATCCCTCTATACTACACTCAACAGCCTAAACACCTCATCTGCTCAGTACACATTCACTAGAAAACAGTAATAACACCATAGTACAGATACTCATCGCATCGCCCAAGTTCTTTAACACATGCATTTCCCTGAAACACATTTACTCTAGCGGCTCGCACTTATGTCCCCATTCCGCTATCTGCATCTCGCTCCTACATAGAACTAGGACATCCACACACACTAACCTAAGAACATCTATAGTTACGTACAAGATGTGTGTCAAAGTCCCTCCACATCTAATATATAACATCAGAACTAATCGTTCCACACATATATCCCGTGTCATACATCCTGACTCCCGAGTGTATGTATACCGCTCCTCAGAAGAATGTGTTCTATCTACACTAATACTCAATCCTGAGCAACTGAGTAATACCTCGCTCTACGTATTCCCTGTATCGATAGAAGAGTGAGTACATAAGACTGACACTCCTCAAAGACTAACAGTGATCTTGAAGGAGTAAACAACACACAATCTACGTTACCTGCTATGCCCTCGTCCCCCCATTGATAACCATAACCCTCTTCACTTTACCCAACTATACCTATACCCACCACACCAACCACCAAACCCACCACCCCACCTATGAATACCACATCCCCACTCACACTCAATTATTATGCACATTCTCTCCCTGTACCACACTATCTCTTACTCGGTGTCAGCGTGCTACTAGATATCAACTATACATGAATATAATCCCACCTAGTATGCTCATAACCCCTACGCACTCCTATCCTCTCTCACTCCATAAAAACAAAGAATCTAGAGAGACTCCTCTCCTCATACTCCTCTCCTCTCCTATCTCACCAACCCCCCAGTACATAAATCCCAGACAACCCAACCAGACCCCATCAATGAGACATAAACAACCTCTGCATCCCCAATTACAAAACAAAAAAACAACCAACATACACCTACATTGTTGCCCATGTGAAACAACCCAAACCCCTAGTATCTACTGCACCGCCACTCAATCCCTCAGATCACAGCCTTCGTATACTCTCGTGTTCCTGTCTGCAACAGAGAGATCACGATCAAGTTCATTCTAACATTACGCAAGATCGTTCTAAGCATCTAGTGTCAATGATCCAATGATACGTAGGTATATATTGAGCATTGAACACGTGCAAAGTAAAGAATCACTCCTCACCTCAATAAAATATATCTCTCTCTCTAATACCTTACTGCCATCATCTCGTCGTATCGTGTTTAGTGTCATCCTCATCTATTATAGTCTGCCCACACACATTAGTAGTACATTTATCAAAAAGATCTAAACAGAACCGTTGCATCTGTGTCTAATCTCTCATGACGAGACACTATACCCTCACTATCTTGTTGATGATATTTATTCCTATCACGAATCTAAACCTAGAACTTTCTAGAAATCATGTCCAACCTGATACATCCCGTGCCATGCTTAAATCAAGAGACATCTAACCCGTGTGTGTATCTAGTCCACAAGTCAGCTGTGCTGCTGTCATCACTGTGTCTGCTCGGTCCTCGCCGAATATGATATACACCAGCTCCAATAGAATCTATCACTAGACATCCCAGATGCCACATAGAGACTTCGCCCATAACATATGGTCGCACAGGTGAAATCAACTCAATACTATTCACACTCATTAATCAGATGTATATGTGTCTCTCTCTCGCTAGTATACACATGGTCACGAATTACTCCACCCCACTCACAAACCTCTCATATTGTGTCTCACTCTATAGATGTACTACCCACGCGCTCAAGAGAATGTTTCACTAGACATCCTGGCCATAAGACTCTCTACTCTCATATAGCCAGAGCACCCATCAGTGTCCTAAGATGTACACCACATTCGCCTACTGACCCAGAGCAGATTTATTCTCATCATACCTCCTAACAACACACCCCAAGCATCATATACTCAGGCTCCTAGTGTCCCCAACTACCCTCAAAATGTGCACTCAATGTATACTGCTCTCTCGTCATGTGACTCTCTTGAGGTGTTGATGTTCTACGCTAATGATAGATACTATCGCCATGTCGCTTCTTGTCCAACAAGTATGTACTACTATCCTAGCAGTCTCCTGACCACAGATCGTTACGTGTAGTACATGAGTGTGTCTTCGTACACTCCCCAAGTGTATCTCATACGCTGTGCCCTACCTTGTCCTGTATCACCGTAAATAAACTCTCATGATAACACAGTATAGCCAACATACACACAAACCTCACACACATATTCATCCTTCCCCCTACTCCCGCCCCACAAACCACTGTACAGAGAAGAGAACTCTAACGTAGAATCCTATCCTTCATCTACCGTGTGTCCGTGTGTGTGTTCCCAAATTATCAACCATTACAGCATGCCCCCCAGATCTATCCAAACTACGTGACCCAATTGCTACAACCTGAACTCTAGTGAATACTACGTGACACATATCAAGTACACATAACTCAGAGTAGAGACCTGCCACATATCTCTGTAGACATCAAACAAATCATAATTCTCCTCGTGTTCACGCCCACAAAAGTATTAGACACTCTGTCGTGTTCGTGTTGCCCACACACCACACAAACCTCTGTGTGTGTACTCTCTCTCTCTCCATGTCCCTCATTAGTAGACTTGTTATGAGAGACACGCCCCTTGTAGTTCTACTTGTACCGTGTGTGTGACACTCACTCAGTAGAGATACTGTATGATAAGATGTACAATAAGTCGTCTGTCAACTGAATCCCCACTGTGCACTGAGAAGAATCGCTTCTCCTCACAAAAAACTCATCTCACTTCTCGCTCCCTAATACATGACACCACACCATCTTCGTAGCCACCTGTACCATTAGTGTACATCAGACCTGAGTCCCTCCGTGATATCTCTCCTTGATAGACATCATCAATACTCTCCACGATATCTATCTAGACCGACCGTGTGCCTAATCAATGTGTTACACTAACAACGCTAGATAGTCTCCCCTTCCTGTACACTGTTAGTGATATGATCGCTGTTATAACATCCCCTAAGAAGCCAAGTGGTGAAGTAAGCACATAGCCCACTGTGTTGATTCTGCCTACTCGTCTCACAGTCCAGCTCTTTACTCCTCTATACCACTAAGAAGACCGTGCTACCCAGCTGTGTCCAACTCGTTGTTATAATTAATCTACCTCTCCTAGTCAATGTGTACTGTAGACACAATATAGATACTCGCCTCCACTCCTCCCTATACTCCGTACCCCTACAGAGTCACTGTGTGTTATCCATCCAAAGTGACTCTAACCTCCTAATTGTCCACCTAATAGTCTAAAGACTCTCTCACTCCTGTCCTCACCAGCAATAAGAGATATAACCTGACTATTGCACTCTAGCGAACGATTACTGTCATATCAATGTGGCTCACACAAGTTTGTATATCCATAATCTGAATCTGAAAGATCCATCTGACTGTCGTACAGCTCTCTCGTACTCATCATGTGCTACCATGTCTCCTCCCTCTACATTACTCCCCGTCCCAGTGTCCTTGAGAGCCCGCTTATGATCATGTTAATGACTGCTTAAGCCAAAGTCATGAATAGTAGCGTGTGACATCGCTCTAGTCTATAACTCCATCGATCCGCAACAATGTTTCAACTACAAAAAAATCCACCCGCACCAATAACGAACCCTCCACTCCACATCTATATGCACTACACGTCTGATCTCTACTGTGCACCCTTAAATGTTCCTCAAGTCTGTCGTTAGACCGTCGTGATACCAACGCCGTCTGACACCCTAGAATCTATGCTCTATAATCCTACCACTGTGTCTACACCCCCTAGATAACTCTCCCCCCGACTATACCTGTCCCCTCCCCTTCCACCACTCCCCATACCCCACCCTCATTCGTATCCATCTCTAATTCCACTCTACAGTGTGTGCTCTCTTACCCACTCCTATCCCTAGATATAATCCACTAGACAACTCTTAGAAGTTGAATACTACTCCTAGAGTGCCACTTACTAGTACAGTGTATATCTCCTACTATATAGCTATCAAATCTCCATTCACTTACTCGCATCTAATAGAGTGTGACACCTAAAGTCCCCATCACCAATACACAGTGCTGAAAATCACACTCCTAGATTCTCTCTCACTCATGTATTGTCCCTCCCCCAAGCTCTCTAGACTTGCAAGTAAAATGTGAAACAAAAGAGATATATAGAGAGCCTTAATAGCAAATTCTCTACCCACCTCCGTGTGTCCCCCCAGCTTTCTGACACATCACCAACCGCCCCCGTCCTCACATATAACTCAATAGGTTAATACTCTACACCTACCACCGTTGCGCCTATTCTCGCACTCCCCATCCACCAATCCTTAACCTGTCACTAAATATAAGCCGGTCTTACTGTTTGACACACATTAGTATCCACCACCATCACAGTGAGATCTCATATCTCCCCTCATAGAGAATACATCCCTGTCCACATCCTCACTGCTCTGCACATCCCCCCTAGAATCTGTTGTATACACCCTGATGATCCCTGGAGTGGTGCCATATGTCCTATACTGGAACTCTTGACAAATTGCTACCCGCTAGTGTGTCACACTCTATTTCTCCCCCACAAAGATATTCTTTCCATCGTCTCTCCTCTCATACTAGTACCACCCCCACATTAAAAGATAGAATAAGAGTTCGTAGAGACAGAGTGTATATTCCTCACCTCCACCATAATAATATCAGGTCGAGAATACTAGAAGAATAAAACCCTGTCCCATACCACTCATGCTCATACACCTATGAAATCTCCCTGTCGCTCCCCCCCCTACTATGCGCTCTAAGACTAGAGACCTCCCTTCTCCTTCACTGTCATAGAATGTAAGAACTTAAATCCTCCTGTCTTACCTCCGCTGTCAACTAGTGTATATTCAGCATAAATACCTAGTACCTACTTGATGTGCTACATTTACCTCATCTGTATCCCACATAATGAACGTATGAACCTCCACCTCCCTGTGAATTCGACTCCACTATAATTAATTGTTCTCACGATTCATATCACGTGTGATCTGCTGAGTCTACTGTGTGTGTGCCTAAAATCTGAACCATAGAGAATATCCCCCATGTCTCCAGAGTCAGAGAAGTGTGACCTCTGTGCAACATACTGAACTCTCTTGAGAGTAAGTAGATCTCATTACCCACTCCGTGTCAGATCAGAGTAATCGTGATGCCTACCAAGTGCTAACTGTTCATATAGACGATCTCCTCCGTAGTAGAAGAAGTCTCTCACATTATTATCTTCATGAAGAGACCTATGTGCAAGAGAAAGAACGTTCCGATCATATGTTTCACCATGTGTGACGATCGAGTGTCCAAAAGGTACCAACTGACCTAGCAACCTAGTCTCCCCATATACTCGCGCTATGTCTCCTCACATAGACCACTGATTGTTATTAATATATACAAAATGACTCCAACCTCCCCTCTAACTAATAGTGTACTATCTAGAGAGTGACTTGTGCACCTCACCACCCCCATACTCATCACCAGATTGTGACTCTCCACATCAATAACGTCACCTTCAACTTAAGCTACCTCAGTCTAATAATGTAAGAAGCTCACCTCATGATCTAACATAATCAATATATATAAAGATCTCACTTCTCATCCCCTATACGTCTCATAAAGTGTACAGTACTATCTGATCTCTAGCCTTGTCTCTCACTTCGTGTGCTCAGAATGGTGTGTACTTGTCACCATGTGTGCTCATACTCTCTCATTGAGCAGTAAAAGATATACCTCCTCCAACCACACCCATTCTATATGTGTACAATGACACTGACATAACCTACACAGTTCCAAGAGTCAATCCTCACTATCTAAGACAAGATGAATCTAACTCTGCACAACATATGTTCAATGTCTTCATACCGATTGGATATAATGCCTCTACATTCGTGCCCTCACGCACATACCACACTACTAACATCACTCAATAAGTGAATATTATGCCCTCAAGATCACACGTATACATCTAATATTGTCCAAAACTATCATACCCATGTGTGTGTCTCTGCACTCCCATATCTCCACCCCACTACGATGTCTACACACCATAGATCTACCATACTCCCACCTTATTCCTATGTAGGTACGTGATTCTGAGTAGAGAGAGAGAGATATATATATAGTAGACATAGAATAGACCTCTGTAAACGTGTGCACTGCAGAAGAGAATGTGCCACATATCCTAACACGCCTAAACAAGAGAACCTCTGTGTCTCAAACATTGAGTACCTCATCCACTTAAACCAACCTCGCATCTTTACCTGATCCCCACACCCAACCATGACAACTTTGTCGTCGTCGTATTAATAAAGATAAACTATGTTAGAACCCTACCTAAGAAATGTAAATGTCTATGAAAGAAAGTGATCCCCGTCAGACTCAATAAGAATGATCTCCTCAACTAAGATGTCCACCACATGTCCACATTGCTCTCCATCTTACACCATTGTAGAGTAGATCGTCCTCTGAAATATCCCTGCAGTCAGATGTGACCATTCCTCGACCTCTTGAAGACACTGAATATGCTCAAACTCTAGATCACACCTCTGTGCCATCTAAATACACACATTCCTCCAAATCTCACCGTACTCTCCTCGAAAGAGATGCCGATATCCTCTTACTGTGCCACAGTGACTGTCTCGCTGTATTTGAGACACCACATATATTCCTCTCGCTCCAATGTCCAGATGTTTGAATGCAGTGTAAATATCAAGAGGTAAAGTGTCTCACATCATCTAAGTATGCATCAATGTGATCTCTGTGCTGTGTTCACTGATAGTCCCTGACTGATATAGAGAAGTAGTGCTCTACACTGTTCCTCACCATAGACAAGCTTGAGTGAGACTAGTACT
The DNA here is from genome assembly GCA_031772225.1 of Eubasilissa splendida. NCBI lineage: Eukaryota > Metazoa > Arthropoda > Insecta > Trichoptera > Phryganeidae > Eubasilissa > Eubasilissa splendida. The sequence goes on from JAHZML010000048.1 coordinate 17,318, forward strand.
CTACATCACCCACCCAGCATCACGTACGTCGCTCTTCCTCTACCATCCTCATAGAAACCTACCACAGCACCCTCAGACAATGTTGACCAGATGTATATCACCTCAAGATAATAAAATAGTACTGTCCCAATAAAGAGACCCACCAAGTGTTCTCCGATCACAGCTCTAGAATAACACAGTAGTAAAGAGTCCATTAGTATTCTGTCTTCTAATTCATGCTAGAGAAACCCTATTAGAATATGTGTGGACATGAAAAACTCACTCAAGATCCGCACTCCCAAATACCGTCTCCATGTGTGTGTCCTCACTCATGTCTCACTCTTACACCTAACACTGTGTGACACATTAGATCTCATCTATACTGTGAGTAGTGAGACTACCGTCATTATCCACTCTAATGTATCTCGCTCCGTGTCAAATGTGTTTAGTGTCTCCATTAGAGTTCAACCCACTTATATGTCGTGTCACCACACACCCTAGAGTTATTGCAACACTCTCGCAATGTAAAGTGCTCTTCACACTAGCGACGTGTGTAGAGCCATCACGAATCTGTCCTGAGAATCTAGTCTATCTCACTGGTGTGTGCAATTGTTGTCCTCTCCTAAGACCCCCCTCCTCCAGATTGCGATATATCAAAGATAATCAGATAATCTCGAAGAATACTACTAGCTCCTCCTATGTATCTCAATGATCATAGCACTAGACTCTATCTCACCTGGAGACTAAGTGTAGATCTTGGAGACGTTTCCCCTTACAACATCGTGTGATACTATCATAGTAATGTGTTAGACCAACCACAAGTGCATCTCATTATCGTGTGCACTGTGTACTATAACTACTCACGTACCTCTCTCGTCCTATCCTCGTCTCTGTGTCGCCCCACCAGCCTCGTCCTGTGTGTTACATTATACCGTCTAGAGAAGTGTCACTCTCACGTGTGTGCAATCTATGCTACGTGTGTATACATGACCACACATACTCACCAGATCACACTACTCCCAGTAAGTGACGCTGATTATCTGTGTCGCTGTTCTGTACCTGTTAGAGTACAGTCTACTCCGCGAATCTATGAGTAGTATGATCACACTGTTGCTCTACCAACTAAGCCCACTCGGTTCGTTGTGTGCTGACCTAGTCATAAGTATAAAAATTTTCACATTATGTTACATGCACCTCCTCCGTGATCGTATACAGACCTTATAAACTCTCCTAAGCTCCCATTAGACTATGTCTCCTATATATGTGCCGTGTGTACATAAGAACTATGACAGTTCTCCTCTCTCTCTAAATGATGCTCCACGTGTACATTGATCGTGATCTCTGACACCGATATCTCACAATAATATAGGACACCGTACTAGTTAGAGAAATCTCTATGTCGCACTTCCCATTGACCCATATCTTCCACTACCATATATCTCGCACCAAGGAATCTCAGATGAAATACTAACTCATACCTTATACTTATCGATCATACGTCTCCCATGCAATACTAAAAGTGTACAAATGATACTCAAGAGAGACATCATCATGTCGTATTGTAGAGAGTGACTCTTATTCTATGTATATTAAAATCTAAATGAACCTGTGCTCATAACCATAACCCACTCCAGATATTATGGCACTACCATCTGCTAGAGTGTATGATTGTCTCTTAGAATCCACCTATGAGAATGTCTCTCCATCTCACTTTCTCCAACCACTCACCTTCACTTGACTCCTCACCAAGTAGTTGTGTGTTATGCCGCCGTAGACAGTCTCTGCTAGAGTATCATATCATTGTTTATTGTCATATCTATATCCACACACCCTCCACTACAGATCAGACACATTCTCTCGACTATGTACTAGAACTCCTCTGCCCTCTATACTGATCCCTCTCTCTCCTCCGTGATCCGCACTGACAGTTACTCTACCATCCCAATACCTGCTGAAGTTCAAGAGTTGATACAGCTCTGTTAGTGTCCCCAACATCAAACTAGTGGTCACCATGCATAACAAAAACCAACCCATGTGAGAGTAACCATGTCTATAGTTACTCTAAAGAAGAGATCAAAGATCAGAAATCTAGACCCTATATATGAACTCTCAGCACCGTGTTCCCCAACCCACCACTACTTCCCCCCCCCAATCCCTACTTAAACCACAATTACCCTAATATCTTTTTTTTATATTTTTAATATCCACCACAAAATTCAATCTCCACTAAACAAAAATACAATGTGTCCACCATGTTATCATTCACGTCGTTAACTGTCGTGTCTCTCCTACTAGCCTCTGACCGCCACACACGACAAACCTAGATAGTCCATAGACACAATCCTCACTAGAGACCTATCCCTCATGTACCCCATTGCACCCTTCTGACTGTACGGTCCCCCGTGTAAGCTGAATCACATTGCTTGACTGCTAGTGATGAAGAGCCCCCACCAGATGTACTATCTCAAGACTCACTAGAATGTGTTAAACTCTATAAAAAAACAGTGCTCTTACAGATGTTCATTACCGCACGCCTGTGCTAAACATTGTGAACAGAAGAAATGAGAAGATAAGATCTTTAACACTCACACTCTGTACTCTGTGTACACCCATGACTAGTCTACCTAAATACTCACTCACCTCCATATCCTATGTCTAAATGTCTTTAACGCCCTCTCGCCCTAATAGAAAGTTGACGTATTCCAAATACTCGTAGTCCTCTAAACTCAGACACGCTTAATCACTCCAGAGAATCACTCCACTGACTACGTGTCATATACTAGACGTACCTTCTGTGTATCGTCGGCACTCCATCTATAACAGACCCGCGCTCAACACAAACTCTTATAAACAACTCACACATCGTTTAGTCTAGACTCCAAAATTGTCAGAATCCACCCTAAGCTCATTCCATTCCCTAAATACCCCCTGTATGTGTAGTAACTCTCCCCTCCACCCCCTGTGTATCCCTATATCCCCTATAGTGAGATGTCTACTCTCTATCTGGTAACCCTCTCCCACCCCTGTCGTATGACCACCCAGACTCCCTCACATAATAAGTATGATGTGTACCATGTGTCCCACCTAGAAACCCTGCTCTCTTTGTCTCTGATTACTCTTGCATCTCATCAGTCGTCAAGATAGCAAATAGATCCAACGATCGTCTCCTCATACCACTGATACTATCTTGTGTCTGTGTAGCCAACTCTCCTTCTATATTCTACAGCAATCTCCTGTATAGCGATGTAACCACCATCTCTGTGATCTACACCACCTCCTATTCACCCGCGCCTGATCACTAAGACTATCTCACCTCCATGCAAGATACTCCACTCTGTCCTAACGCCACTCACTATGACTGACGCCAGTGTCACACGTGTCATATGTAGTTCCTTTTCGATAGACAACAACACCCCTACAGCCCCTGCTGCTCTATCATAACTCTTTATATACTCCACTGTTCTCACCACGCTGATGATCAGATGAGTCGTTGTGTAAGTAAGTACTTGATCATCATATCCCACTTTCCACCCTGTGTCTATATGTGAGACCTACTCGCCCTAGTGTGATCCTAACCTATCTCACCATATTCCTGAGAGACACTCTTCTAGACCATAGAACGACATTCTTACACGTCTACTACTCAACTCAGCAATTATCTCACCCTCAGACATACCTCTCTCACAACACCCATCTAACAGTCCTATAGAAACCCTGTCTCCCTCAAGATAAGACACAAATGAGTCCACCTCCTCTCATACAGACACTTTCTAACGTTCTACATAGTGCACCACTCTCCCAACTCACACCCACGTCCCTAGAATCCACACTTAACATCAAACACAAGACCTCCTCTCCCTAGTCATACTGCACCTTGCGCTATAACACCCGCCCCCGCTCACGTGTGATCCTTGCTACATGCCACTTGAACCTTGATCTTCGTCGTCATCTGTCTACTCCTGACACTTCACCCTCCTATGTCCTTGTGTCGCATCGCATCTATCCAAACTCACCAAAAATAGAACCAATTTCTCATCCACTGCAGTCTCTACGCATCATAGAGATAGGAAGATGTGAACACTACCTCCTGACCTCACACGAATCAATCTGAACCGTGGTGTCCGTATCACTGCGACAGCCAACATCATGCACGCTCCTGATACACACACTTGTTCCGTGAAGTGATCACCTCAACCTTCACATCCTCACTCCCCATAGAAGAATAAGTCATACCTATCACACTCGTCCTGACTCGTCTCCTGACTTAGGACCACTCCTTCCTCATACCCTCCCCTATCTCATATCTCTGTAAAGTGTATACGACATGTGTGTCCCTCTCAATATACAGGCTATACTCCCTCGTGTCATACATCATCGGTTAGAAATCCCGAGAGTAATTGTTGTTCTGACAACACCTGTGTACTATCTCCGGCTTCACACCACTAGTAAGAACCATATATATACCCCCTTAACTCCAGTCCTTCACCTGACAAGAGAGATATATACACTATGTGTGAGGACCTCCTACCTACTTCCCCCCAAGAGTACCAATGCCTGACGTAATCAGAAAAACTAGGAGTAAGACTCCTCCTTCTGATCTATCTCCTGTCCCTATCCATCCATAGCAAGTCAATGTGACTAGAGCTTGCTTCTATAAGATAGTAATACAAAGCTAGAACTAGTAGATCTAGAGATCCCTGTTACCACTCGAATAGTCAATCAAGACTCTAGACCCAATCAACACATCTACCATACACCTCCCTCCCACACTCATGGTGTGTGCCTATCAAAGTCATACGCACTCTCTCTATAAACCCTCTAGTGTATAAAACGTCTATGTGCAGTGATATCCAATCATGCTACTATCATACACATTTAGAGCCAAAGACGCCCAACTGTGTCTGCCTCTATCCCTCCCCCACCCATAACCAGTCCACAGATGCTCTCCTACGCCCCTCACTATCCTCCTTATCACACTCACCACAGACAGACTAGTACGTATTATCCCCCTATCTGCAAAGTATCCTCCTTTGTGTGCCTCTGCACCCTACTTGATTATTGTTGTCCTATAGGACAACAAACAATTCTTAGATAACACTGATATCCATCTATTCCTCTCTCGCACCACAAATCCTCCCAAAACCCTAATGTGATCCAACCTACAAACCACACCCCCAAATCATATCTCATTGTGTGTCTGGCCATTCTTTCTCATCTCTACATCACTGTACCCCTAGCTACTCAACTTATCTCTCTTGGAGACATCCGAGATCTCATAGTTTCTCACCACCTACAACTCTCACCCCTATGTTTCCACAGTGATGACACCTATTGATAAACTACATAGAATTCGTACATTGTTACACAATCCATCAGCTGTGTGACACCAGACTCCTCACAAGTGCGTTCTCTACGCTCGTCTATACGACACTCTAATACTAGAGATATCCTTTCAAAATCTGTCTTGCCAATTTGTGAGTGTATCTGACCTCCATGCTCACACCTCTTCCTCATAGCACCCATCCACCCCATATGCACGTCCTCTGACACGCACCTCGATACACTATTTCATCATCCTCTGCCGTACTCCCCCCGTCCTGAAAGATACTGTCTCCTCCGTGCTCAATTCTGTACTGACGTGAAACACCCCGCATCACTAGCTAATAATCGTAGTCACACCTGCTGTAAAAACATCCTCGTGACTGTGAGAGTGCTATTCTCTCGATTGCATCTCTTAGAGTCCCAGTACATTGCTCTACAAATGCACTCCTATATGGTGTGTATCATAGTCTCAGTCACAATGATCATGTCGCACTCACGATAAGAGTCTAACGTACCTTGAACAGATACCACTAAAGATTCCAGTCTCCTATCTTAATAACACGCCATAGAATAGAACACCAGAAGACTCTCCACTCCCTGTGTCACTTTAATTACATATACGTGTCTCTGTAGATCCCTTCCTCATGAGATATAGTTGATATCCCATACTATGTATATGCTGTGAGTCCACACACGCTGTATTGATAGTGTGTGTCGTTAATGTCATAACAAGTAATAATATCCATTACCTAGACCAATTGTCTAGAGATTAATGTTATCAGCCACACACTCCTACTCCTAGTAGTACATCTGAATCACTCGTTACAATACCGAGAGACACCTTGAACTCCTATATATAAGCTCTATCTGATCCCTCCATAACTAATCATACTCACACCCTGTTCACTACGATGCTTTTCATAGATAAAAAGACAAAACTATGAAGAACATTATCTCCTTCCGTGTCACCACACTTTGTGTTAGCATGTATATGACCCTCCTCCTCCTATGCACTAATCTAGAGAGAACTACTGCGTCCGTGACTCCACATCTTCCTAGAAGTGAACTTCCTAGACCTCTCCCAGAACTTGATGAGACATCACATAGACTAGTACTCCCCCTAGCCTCTACTTCTCCTGACACACCAGTGTCTCCAATCACCTGTCACATACCATGAGTGTGTTTGTCCGTCCTATAACACTCACCTATCTCATACTCAAACTGCCCTCGTCTCCGAATGACGCATTATCACATACCTAATTGTGTTCTCCTAATAGCTGCACAAACAGTGCGCACAGATGAACTTACTGACAGAGTGTTAATGCCACCATTGATCACTCACTGTAGAGGGTGAAACAAAGAATCATCCAGATATCAAATAACTGTCACCCAATCCTATAGAGTATTGACATAGATAAGTCCACGCAACACCACTCATATCCAAACCAGCTCTCAGAGACTCTAAACACACCATACAATCACAGATTACAGCTTTCCCTCAAACATGAGTGTCGTGTGTGATCACTCCTTCACAACGGTCGCGTATACTCCCTACCTATGAAATCTTGTGAGACCCCAAACTGTGTCCTCTCACACCACTCCTAAACCTACTCAGAGATAATACGTGCGTCATGTTACGAGTGAGTACACTTGTGACACCATGATATCTAGACTCCTGAACGATATCCTCACTCGCCGCACCCCCCATCCCATCTACAAGATATACTCTACTCCTAGAATCATCCTATACCACTCTAACTCAAATGACTAAGTGCTATACACACTCCAGAACACTCTTCACATCGTAGACAATAGTTATGTGCTCAGAACTAACAACCTATTTGTAGAGTATGATATAGATGTGTGATACACTCTCGTGCACACTGTGTGTATCTTATAGTATCCTAAATATAAACACTGAGTTTACATCGTCTATTCCTCTAGTGATAGTCCTCTCTCTCCATATATATCCACGCTCTTATATCGAAACAATAGTCTCTTCACAAGAGATGTCAACTTCATCTAACCACTATCATCTCATCCCACCACCTCCTCATGTGTGCTGCTCCACCTCCTCCTCTACATGTCTACCTCTGTTATTGTACTATGTGTGTATACTATAAACAATCACTGTGATCTCTGTTCTCACACCCTCATCCTCCACAACCAGTCTAAGTAAGCATCTAGTATCCTCGTGCGTGATTAGTAGTAGTCATACGTCACTCGCCTATTATGTCCAAGTGTATGTGTTGTGTGCCCCTTTCTACAATACTCTCACCTCCTCAAGTTCATAACTTGTCTGTATGATAGTGAACATTCACGCATCTGTTGTCTCGTCTACCTTGACTCGAGTCCCACTGCTCCTTGTTCAAACAGTCATATCTCAACGCTCTCCTATAGTTGTAGTCAGGTCCTATAACCACTCACTCTCTCCTGACGACCCACCTTCCAGATGTGTATCTCTCTCATGTGAGATGCGCGCTACGCGAGCTTCCAAGTATGAATAAGTAGAGTGTTCGGTTGCACATGCACTCGTAGGTACTGTCACTGCATAGTGTGTGTGAGAATGCACGCTCAGTGTCCTCACCTAGAATATCCATCCATACCACCCAAACATACCACACCCCCAACCCAACCACCTAACCTCCCACACAAACCAAACACAAACAAGATAACTCAGAAGAGACAAGCCAGATTCTCACTTCTCGTGACAGAAAATCATATAGCTCCACCTTCTCAACCTATGTACACTTATCTGTGTCTTCCGTAGAATGTATCACATAACTCTGCAACATCCTGAACCACTCCTATACCATTCCTCCCAAAATTCTACCACAGCTGTTGAATCCTCTCAGTGCACTCGCTGTACGCTGAGAACCACTTGATAACATCATCACCGTCTATCGCCTATCTCCTTCTCTGTGATGAGATGCATCTCATAGAGAGTTCGCAACTCCATCCCACTAGCGTCATTATTACACCCCCATCTCTGAATCTGTCACAAGTATCCATGTGACATCCCTGTTAGTGTGCATCTCGCACGTCCTGTCACATGTGTATCTATCGGTGAACCGTCACACATCATAGTGCTACTCTCGATTCTACACATTCCTCTTAGAGTATCTGATCTGTGATGTAAGATATCCCCGTGTGTAAATCACTCACCAGTCTTACTAGTCCCTAGAGAAGACGTGCTCATCTGTGCCTTTCTCCTACGACCCCCTCTCACCAACGTGACTCTCCCACGTGTGTGCCCGATACTGACGAATCTTCTATCACTATCTTCAGCTCCACCTTGATTAACTCCCCTCCTGTATCACACACTGATACGAGTGATAAATAACTGTCTCTCACTCAAAAGTGTCATCCTATCATCTATCATCTGTGTGCTCTCATCTCTGATCGATCCTCCTCTTCTATCTACCATTCCCACACTCGACGTTCCGTGCCCCCCCAGCACTCCCCACAATATCGCACCCTCTCCCCTGTGACATATGTCCATATATCTACCTCCATGCTTCTCTCAAGATTTGATCTGTGTCTTATCAAATGTGTAAATACTGATCAAAAGTCTTTGTTAGACCAAACCTCACACTATGAAACCAGATAACATACATAGATGTCATAAAGATACCCACCACAAAGACCACCCGTATGTATCTATCGAATAGACTAGTACAGACTATACCCAAAACCGAACTATATATAATACACCGACCATGTGTCTTCGTACACACTGATCTATCTTTCCTCCTCTATCGTCATTGTAAATAGAGAGAGAAATGACACCGCCCGCGTGTATACCCCTCCTACGTAGGACTCGCACCATGTAGGTTATAAATGAGTTATGATAAAGCCAATCTGCTCCCTCTGAGAACACTCGCCACTAACACCGGTGTCACCTTACCCTGCTCCCAGATCAATACCGTCAACCCTCTCATTTACTATTGTCTCCAAATCCTCTCCACTACGAATTGACCCTCTACACTAGAGATAGCAACTCCCTCAGTAGAGCTTCCCCCTCCTCCCCTAGACATATCTGTTCCGTCACCAGAGTATTCAATGTGTACACTCCATACGCACGTCCCAGACTGCCATCCTCTAAATGTGTCACATTGCGCGCAACCCTAATCACTTGCATGCAAAGATACATAGTTCGCTAATGCTATTGGATCCCTCCCCACCAACAATATTCAGAGTATCTCCTGCAAAGAAAACACGCAAGTGTCACTAATTGTTTCTATAGTTCGTCGAGATTGAAATGTCGTATCACCCCACGCTAACTATGCCTGTAAAAACGTGATCAAAAAGTAATATCTACACATGTGACTTGACAACCTCCATGTAGATTCTTCGAACTCTAGATGTACTCACTCAGCCACAAAACTGACTACCCACAGAATCAATCTCCTTCCAATTAAATTAATACCATACCACTTTAACTAACTACCTTTAACTATATGCATACTGTGTCCCCGCGTGTGTTTCTCGCCACCATCTCGTCCCCTCTATCCCTCAATTCCTCGCATCCATTTACACCCCCGTACATGTCATCATCCTTTGTCCGCGATCCATCATGATCCCTGTCCCGTCTAGTCAAGAAGAGTCCCTCTCCAATGTGTACTTGCACACAGTCCTCTGTCTTGGTGCTCAGATCTTGTGTGCCCATAGACCGCATCCTTGACCTCGTTGATGTCACACAGCTATACAGACTCCGTATGTGCTCTCCTCCTACCTCTCACTCCCAATACTCTGAGTGCCATAAGCCACACTCAAACTACATCATATTCCCTGTCTGATAGTCCCGCACAAAAATAGCTGTAATATTACCTATGCACTATTCGCTATTGTCCCCTGTGTCCGTGCTCTCTAAGTACCCCCCCCTATAAGTACAATAACAGAGAGACCTCTCTCACACGAAACTGAAGAACGCATTTACCTCAGTACTAGATTGCCTGCTCTCCTGTTCATAGGACAGTTCGACCAAACCGTTTTATCTTCTGTCACCCCGTCCGACATCTTTGGACTCTCTGCCCGATTCCAGACTTGTGTTGTATGCAGAACCCTGTGACCAGCCACCTATCCCCTGTGCTCCCCGTCTCTCTCCCACGAGATGTATCCACACCTCTCTATGTGTAATGTGTGCCTGTGATACAGAATGAATGTGTATGTACATCATAACTACATCCTATTTTCCTCAGCGCAGCGTGCCCATACACTATACTCGTGATGCATCTATAGAGTCTACACTGCTCAGACCGTTAAGTTGCATAGCCTAGTCAGAAAACAGCGCTCATTCATAGTCCTCACCCACCACCTTAGTCAAATGTAGCTTATTGTGTGTCAACGCTCAGCTAACTACAAGCCCCACATCTCCCCATACTTGTAAGAGAAGCTTGATCAAACACAACCTCAGAATCACCTACCACTCCCTCTACTCACAACCGCCTCACCACTCCTAAGTGACTCTATCACCAGCCGTGAGTTCCATCTCTATATATCTGTGTACAAACACTTCTTATTACATTCCAACACCTTCGTCTGCACTACCCCTTTCCACTGTAAGAAGATACCCCCTCTCCCTCTACTCCATCATCACCTCGCCATAGTTACACCCCCCTTAGTGCAGTAGAGCCATAAAAAGGTTGTTCGCACGTGTCCATGACAGATACCCATCAACTCTCTCTACTCCGATGACTCCAGTTAAACCCCCAAATGTCCTCCTCATCGGTCCGCTATAGAATGCTGATGAAGTGTTGAGCTCTGATAGCCCTACACCCACTAGTTCTCGCTTACTACACTACTTCATATATATAATGTACACTATATCTCAATACTAAGACAGCTTGATTAATTATGTCCCTCACTACATCGAAACCAGTCTAAGTCTACCATACCCTATCCTGTCTACCGTTATCCCTGTCCTATTCCCACTACATGTCTAATGTATAGATATCTGTCTTAACACCTCTATGTACCGTACCATCTCTCCTCTCCAAAAAATATGCACTGATCACTTCACACTATGCTTTGTGTGTGTGCTTCCCTCATCCTCCTGTGCTTCTCAGCGTATTGCACCTGTTGACGTCTCTCACAACGTCCGCTAAACACCACACTCTTCATTGACCATGAACACCTCCCTATGATCTATACCCAGACACCAATAAACCGCATCTCTAAAAGCTTATCTCCTCACATTTTCTCCACTTATCTGTGTGTACGAAGAACACTCAATCAACACTCTCTACGCTCACCCTGCCCAACCTGACCAGCACTCGCTCGCACGCATCACCTGTACTTCGTTAGTGTGTGCATGAACTTCTCCCATCTGTTAACCATCTCCATTGACAGATACATCCTATCACAGACTCCTAAGTCACCCCCAAGTAACGGTCATCATGTCATATGCACTCACTACCATAATATCTTCCTGTGATCATAAATGCCACTGTAGACCTAGTATCAACCTCTGCAGCGCTCATCAGACAAAGTGTTAGAATCCAGTACACACGACCCATAAGATACTCAGTAGGTCCCTCTATCTCCTCAAATGCTACCCCAGCGACATACTCATGTGACACCCCAAGCGTAACCCTCTATTGTAAATATTGCTCCTACTCATGATCTAGCTATCTCAGTCATACATCGCTGAACTAACCCTACTGTGATGAGTAAGTGTGTCATCCACAACCCCCTAAAATGTGTTAACTCACAGTCAGACGACTCAATGACTCCTGAAGATGTGAGACCCTATCACGACATAATCAATGACATAAAATGATCAGCCTATCAAGCAGAATTGATATACACACCCCCCCTTCATCTCTCTCTCTATTCTGATGTCACGTGACAGCATCTCGCGATAGAATTCTTCCCGTGTCTCGATATCGCTTACTCTGTAGTTTGACAATGTCTTAGAATCATCGCTTAGCGCAATCATTATAGTAGATCCTCACACTGTACTACTCCCACACAAGACTATAGTGCTGCCCATATGATGCTCACTCTGACTTGTCTGTCTTGTATGTTAACGCTACTACGTAAAGAAGACGATCCAGACTGTAGATGTATTCCGGCTCTATAATGTCAGATGCGAGCGTGTCGATTAGCGCTCAGAAGGAACTTGTATACGCAGCGCTCAGCTCATCTAGGATTGTTGCCAGTGAAGTAGTGTTATGTTCATAGTAATACTTACGCTAGTGTAGAGCCTCGGAGTGCATCCTCTCCTCTGTGAGAACAGCTTTCTACATAGCGCCTAGCGAGTTGAGTATGAGAGCTGAGCTGATGTTCTGTCCTTGCGAATCCTGATGACCTCGGCTCAAGACCTCCCCATAGCATCACATAGACTAGTGATCTTTTGTCAATGTCAAGTGACTCAGGCATAGTGTGTCACTCTCCAAGCTCACAAGTGCGGTGTCGAGTCATGCATATAGAGTATACTTCATCTGTGTTGTTTTTGATGTGAAATGTTTCATTTTTACCTAGAGATGTCTGTGGTGCTGTGTGAGAAGGGAATTACATCTCCCCTGATGGTGTTGTGTGGGGGGGGCGCGGCTGCTCTAGTGTATGTCAGTTGGCGTCTCCTCTGTCGCACGGTTCTTTAGTCTCATGTAGTGTGATAGACTATAGACGCTGTTCAGAGTGATATCTGTGGAGTGACGGTGAACTCTGGCCATGCTCTGGGTGACCATAGATGCACTAGGCTAAGTGTCGATGTGTGGGGATATACCCGCTACTATGTTGTGCTATATCACTCTATGATAACGAGCAAGACATACTGAAGGCGCCAGTCCGCTGTATAATAATCGTGAGTGTATGTTAAATGATATATCGCCATGGCAGCTCTAGAGATATATGTTATGTGCGTCTACATTTGTCGTCCTAGTAGTATGTCATAGTCTGACGAGATCAGAGTATCTCCGAGGTGAGTGTAGTGAGTGTGTGTGCGCGAATTCTAGGACAGCGTTTGCAGAACCGGGTATTGTTCGGACACGAGTATTCGCGTATATCCGGAGCAAGGACTCGTTCTCCAAGTGACGTGTCTGCATTGGCACGCTACATGAGAGCAAACCTGTGTGTCTTGAGATAGGAGAACAGTTCGGGAGGCATATATCTTCTATGTATAGATAATCTGAGAGTATGTGAGATCGTAACATAAGTGTGCTTGGAGATTACTCTGAGGTTGTCAATCACGGCACAGGACCATGACGTATATTTGGATCGGCTGTGTACGCTCTCCTTCTGTCTGCAACCTATACTCAACTACTTGTCGCTTTGGAGAAGGAATGAGCATGCTGTCTTCTATTGTCGAGTTTGGTACACTCTGACATGGGGTGAGATAGTCGAGTATCTCTTTAGAGTAGGACTGTGTCGCCGCTTTGATCGATCAGTGCACACTCGTGTTCCGTTTGGTTGCTCTAGGGAAATGTACAGTGGTACATGTGAGTGTAGTTGTGAGTTTCCGTTGATCTTAATCGATATAGATGGGTGGATGTGATATGACATATAATAGGTGAGTGTAGTTCAAAGCTGTTGATGTATCTGCTCGAGATGTCACATAGAGTGTGTATGTTGTCGTGGACTCTGAGATGTACATGGCTAGAATAGTTGCGCTGAAGACGGTGATGATGTGAGAGTCGAGAAATATTATACTTATCGCACGTCAAGAGCTTGTATCGCCGGGTAAGAGAGAGAGCGCGTAATGTTAGTGCTGCTCGTGTGTGTCGTCAGTGCGATTATTCGTGTATTCAAAAATCAAGTTTTATAACACATACACACACGCATACTGGTGAGAAACCCTTTTCTTGTTCACAGTGCGATTATTCGTGTATTCAAAAATCAAGCTTAAATATTCATATTCTTAGACACAGTGGTGAGAAACTTTTTTCTTGTTCACAGTGCAATTTCTCGTGCAATTATAAATCAAACTTAATAAGTCATGTTCGTATACACACTGGTGAGAAACCTTTTTCATGTTCAAAGTGCAATTACTCGTGCAAATCCAAATCAAATTTAAAAATACATACACTTACACATGCTGAAAAGAAACTTTTTTCTTGTTCACAGTGCAATTATTCGTGCAATACAAAATCAAATTTTATAACACATACACACACGCACACTAGTGAGAAACCTTTTTCATGTTCACAGTGCAAATATTCGTGCAAATCCAAATCAAATTTAGGAAAACATACACTCACGCATACTGGTGAGAAACCTTTTTCATGTACACAGTGCAACTATTCGTGCAAATCCAATTCAAGTTTAAAAATACATATACTTACGCATACTGGCGAGAAACTTTTTTCTTGTTCACAGTGCAATTACTCGTGCAATTATAAATCAAGCCTAAATATTCATGTTCTTACACACAGTGGTGAGAAACGTTTTTCTTGTTCACAGTGTAATTATTCGTGTAGTAAAAAATCTGTTATTTTAATTCATACCCTTACGCATACTGGTGAGAAACTGTTTTCATGTTCACAGTGCAAATTCTCGTCCAATTACAAACTAAATTTAAAAATGCATACACTCACGCATACTGGTGAAAAACTTTTTTCTTGTTCAGAGTGCAATTTCTCGTGCAATTATAAAGCAAGCTTAATTAGTCATTTTCGTACACACACTGGTGAGAAACCTTTTTCATGTACACAGTGCAACTATTCGTTCAAATCTAAATCAAGTTTAAAAATACATACACTTACGCATGCTATTGAGAATCGTTTTACATGTGCACAGTGCAATTACTCATGCTATCAAAAATCAAGGCTAAAGGCACATGTGCTTACACACAGTGATGAGAAACTTTTTTCATGTTCACAGTGCAATTACTCGTGCAATCAAAAGTCACTTTTAAAAGCACATACAGTCAGGCATACCGGTGAGAAACGTTTTACATGTGCATAGTGCAATTACTCATGCTATCATAAATCAAAGCTAAAGACACATGTGCTCACACACAGTGATGAGAAACTTTTTTCATGTTCTCAGTGCAATTACTCGTGCAATCAAAAATCACTTTTAAAATCACATACAGCCAGGCATACTGGTGAGAATCGTTTTTCATGTGTACAGTGCAATTACTCATGCTTTCAAAAATCAAGGCTAAAGATACATATGCTTACACATTGTGGTATGAAACCATTTTCATGTTCACAGTGTAATTTCTCGTGCAATAGGAAATCACTTTTAAAAATACATACAGCCAGGCATACTGGTGAGAAACGTTTTTCATATGTACACTGCAATTACTCATGCTATCAAAAATCTAGCCTAACGAGACATGTGCTTACACATAGTGGTGAGAAACCGTATGTAATAATAAACTACTGAACATGAGCTCCATTTAAAATATCAACAGTGTCGTCGACGCTCTGTCGTAA
>JAHZML010000049.1:0-17500 GCA_031772225.1 Eubasilissa splendida
AAAAAAAACATAAATATGATAAAAACCGAGTTAAATATAGAGCTATATAAAGAAAGTAATGTCAAGTAAAAACATGGAGAAATTAAATAAACATTATGAAATGTAATTAAATGTAATTTGTAAATATAGCGAGAATTAACAATTCGAATAAGCGAATTCGTCAAATGGATTATTAAACAGCTTCAGCAATGTGATAAAACGCATTTATCTACATAAATATGTAATGAATATAATAAAATTAATCGAGTAGGAAATAGAATCGAATTAATAGAGATTAAAATAATCAAAAATCAAATGATAGTTGGTGGTGGATCTTTCCGTCTCGTGATGTACATAGCTTTTGTTTTTTCCTCAGAGAAGTGCAGTTTCGCTTTAGATTCCCATTCCGTTATGACACTTATGGCGTTATTCGATTTCTCTTCTAAATCATGAGAATTATCGCTTGTTACGATAAGAAACAAGTCATCTGCAAATGCTCGAATTTCTACCCCTTCCCCGAAATGTATTTGCAAGAGGTCATCGATGATTATATTCCAAAAACTTGGGCCGCATGCAGACCCCTGAATGCAACCTTTGTTGGTCTCCTTAGTTTTTGTGCAATCGAAGTGCGTTAGGGTGACTCGTCTTTTATTTAAGTAGCTCAATACCATGCAATAAAGATTTCGAGGGCATTTTTTCTTCTTTAATTGTGATAACAGGAAAGGCCACCAGGCATTGTCAAATGCACCTTTTATATCAAGAGATATAGCGATGGTTAGTTTTTTGTTCCTATAAGCTCGTTTGATAGTCTCGAGTGAAGCCATTAGAGCATCCTCTGTAGACTTTTGAGGTGTGAACCCAAACTGATTATCGCTAAGTTGCTTATTTCTGTGTAGGTGCCAGTTAATTCTGTTGATTATAAGTTTTTCAAGCACTTTCCCAAAAACTGAGATCAAACCAATTGGTCTATAGGAGCTTACGTCTCTTAAGTCATCCTTGCCTGGTTTGGGTATCACTATCACACTAGCTTTTTTCCAGCACACAGGAAAATATTGCAGCCGTAGACAAGCATTAAACAGTTCAACTATTACTTTTGGGCTGCTATTGTATACATGCAAGCATATATCAGCTGTAAAGTTATCTTCCCCGGGTGCCTTTGTAGGAGATATACTTTTAATAGTATCTTCAACTTCCACATTAGTGAATGGCGGATCGTTATTTGTACAAGGTAGAGTTTTCGCGGATTTCCTTATTTCTGTTTGTTCAACATTGTCTAACTCTTCATTATCATCGGGAAAAAACCTCTCGACTAGTCTTTGGGTTGTGCTTTCTGCCGATTCAAAATACTCATCCCCATCTTTTAACGTCGCCAGTGGTACTCTTTTTCGTTGCTTGACCAAGACTCTATGTATTGTTCCCCAGGCACTTTCTTTACTTTGCGACTCACAAAATATCTTCCAAGAAGATGTTTTCGCATTATCTATCGCTGTTTTGTATTCGAATTTCATCTTGAGATATCCTGGTAGTATGGTTTCTTTTCTGAGTTTATTCGAATTTTGAAGCTTGTGTTTAGCCTGTCTGGTTTTTCTCTTTAGATCACTCAATTCCTGAGTCCACCATGGACAGGTTTTTCTTGAGAGAGTTCTTATTAGTGGGATGCTCTCTTTACATGCTTTATCAATACAAATATTAAGAGAAGAGATGTTTTCTTCCAAGTTTGTCGCGTTATTTACATTTTTGAACATCTCAGATGTTAGAAAATAAGATTCTAATTGAGATTGGATATTTGTGTTAAATAGGTCCCAATTTGCTTTTTTTGTATTGTAAATACGAGAATTTGTATTTGGCAGTTCAGTACTTTTGCTTAGAAAAAGAAACTCGATTGGATTATGATCGCTGAGAATATTTAGTTTTCTCTCTACGTGCCAGTCTTCAATTTTGTCAAGCAGTTGGTGTGAACAAAATGTTATATCAATTACGCTATGTATGTGTTTATTCCCGCGATGAGTCTCGAAAGTAGGAATCGATCCTTCGTTCAGCAAGTGCAATCCAGATTCTGAGAGGTACGATGCTACGAGATCACCTCGATCGTCGGTCCTGGAGCTTCCCCACCAAATACTCTTGGCATTAACATCTCCGCCTACAATAATGTGTTTTTGTGCCAAACTCTTTACAGTCTCCATCACCGGCTCAATATTTGTCGATGGTTCAATGTATAGTGATCCAAAAATAACTGGTCCAAGTTCTGTATTAAGCTGAACAAAAACGCTGTTTGTGTTAGAAAAATTGTTCAGAAGCAGCCCTTTAGGACAGTTATTAATAATAATGGCAGCTTTACAAATGTTATCTGTCGAAGAATCCGCCTGGTACACATCAAATCCTGGAGCATTTAACCTTCCTGTATTGCCGGTGTAAGGCTCTTGGATTAGAATAACGTTATATTTATTTATTGATTTTAATAAGTCTTCTTGTGCTGCCCTACAGCGGCCTACGTTCCATTGAATAATTCTTAAATAAGGTTGTAATCTGTCAGTGATTATAGGAACTTTACAAACATAAGTCATAGTCTGTTAACTCTCTCGCTCTGTGTTCTTTAATCAATCGAATGGGGCACTTAGTGCTGAAAGAGTTGTGGGTCGCATCTCTATTTTGCGATTTACAATTGACGCACGTAGGCTCTTGAGTCGCCTTATCCGTGCAATCTTTATACAGATGTTCCCCAGTACAATGTGCACATGTAACTTTAGCATCGCAAAACCTTTGCGTATGGCCGAATTTAAGGCATTTAAAGCATTGTAGTAACGGGCTTTCATCTTCAACTGGTACTCTTTGGTATCCAATGTTTACTTTACCAAAGCTCATGAGTTGATTCCAGGTTTTAGGTAGCACCTGGCAAACAACATTTGATAAAAGTCCATTCCTGTGCCTCTTTCTGTACTTAATTTTAAGTTCTTCATCCAATACTAGGCCCCTATTTTGATTGCTGATAGATTGGTTGAGATCCTCCTCGGTAACTCCTTTAATAAGGCCCTTGAAAACGACAAAAGGGTTTTTCCGCCGTCCTTCTTCAACTGTCAAGCCGCTTCGGCTGGCAATTTCTGTTTTAAGTTTCAGGGTATCTTCCCTGGTAACACAGTTGATGACAATTTTTTGATTTCCCACTTTTCTGAGTCGTGTTACACCTATACCTTTACTCCTCACATTCACGGAGCGCTTAACGATGCCCTCAATCTCATCGCTATTTTTTGAGGTGTCGCTAGAAGAAACGACTAAAGCGTATGTCGTGTCGTCCTTATTTTTAGGTTTCGAAGCTACGTTGGAAACAGGATTGTATAAATTGCTTTTCTCAATAATTTTTTTCATGTTGGTTATTTCACTTTTGACATCTGAAATATCATCTTTATTGGCAATCGATTTAAATTTATCAGCAAGAATTTCTTCCAGTCTAGAGTCCACATCGGGAGAAATATTCGATACATTTTGAAGCGAAATTTTGATTACGATGTTTTTCAAACAATCCAATGTTTTTACCATGGTCTCTTTAATCTCTCTTTTGAGATTTCCCGCACTATTCAACGATTCCATCGCCCCAGAGATGAGCAAATTGGCTTCTTCGATATAACTGTGGTTTCCACTCATTTTATTTGGGGTATCGACTGAAGGCGTTGATTTAATTATTCGTGACTGAGTGGCCGTCCCTCGGCGCTGGTCTATCTCATGTGGAGATGCTTCTCTAGAGCTGGGCTTGGATTTGGATGTACACGCAGTGAGAATTTTAGCTGTTTGGATACTTTTGGATAACTTTTCAGCCATATTGATGGGTATTTTTATTTTCAACTGCTAGTTATTTTACCCGTAAAGACGCGAAATCTTTCACCAAAACTAATTTATACACTATATACACATGCGCAGTCCACCTACACGTTCGACTACAGCTCCACAAAAATCTTTCGGCAATAAACAATCCAAATATTTCGAGATATGCAATAAAAATGTGTTCAAAAATGCCCCACTTTGAGAATATTCTTTTTGAGATTGACAAGTCTGCAATTTTTCAATACAATGGAGGTACTCTGACAGCTGTCACATTAAAACAAAATCCACTAAAATCCAGCACATCCGATCGATTTCAGTAATTATTTCACTTGATAGATATTCACGGCACTTGTATATTACTCAGCAAATGTTATTTTACTTATCCGAACAGTATTTCTTATGAAAAAATGACAATGTTCAAGGAGCAGAAAAAACGTGTCTCACTTGTACAACGGTTCAAAGGTTAGGTTAGGTTAGGTTAGGTTAGGTTAGGTTAGGTTAGGTTAGGTTAGGTTAGGTTAGGTTAGGTTAGGTTAGGTTAGGTTAGGTTAGGTTAGGTTAGGTTAGGTTAGGTTAGGTTAGGTTAGGTTGGTTAGGTTAGGTTAGGTTAGGTTAGGTTAGGTTAGGTTAGGTTAGGTTAGGTTAGGTTAGGTTAGGTTAGGTTAGGTTAGGTTAGGTTAGGTTAGGTTAGGTTAGGTTAGGTTAGGTTAGGTTAGGTTAGGTTAGGTTAGGTTAGGTTAGGTTAGGTTAGGTTAGGTTAGGTTAGGTTAGGTTAGGTTAGGTTAGGTTAGGTTAGGTTAGGTTAGGTTAGGTTAGGTTAGGTTAGGTTAGGTTAGGTTAGGTTAGGTTAGGTTAGGTTAGGTTAGGTTAGGTTAGGTTAGGTTAGGTTAGGTTAGGTTAGGTTAGGTTAGGTTAGGTTAGGTTAGGTTAGGTTAGGTTAGGTTAGGTTAGGTTAGGTTAGGTTAGGTTAGGTTAGGTTAGGTTAGGTTAGGTTAGGTTAGGTTAGGTTAGGTTAGGTTAGGTTAGGTTAGGTTAGGTTAGGTTAGGTTAGGTTAGGTTAGGTTAGGTTAGGTTAGGTTAGGTTAGGTTAGGTTAGGTTAGGTTAGGTTAGGTTAGGTTAGGTTAGGTTAGGTTAGGTTAGGTTAGGTTAGGTTAGGTTAGGTTAGGTTAGGTTAGGTTAGGTTAGGTTAGGTTAGGTTAGGTTAGGTTAGGTTAGGTTAGGTTAGGTTAGGTTAGGTTAGGTTAGGTTAGGTTAGGTTAGGTTAGGTTAGGTTAGGTTAGGTTAGGTTAGGTTAGGTTAGGTTAGGTTAGGTTAGGTTAGGTTAGGTTAGGTTAGGTTAGGTTAGGTTAGGTTAGGTTAGGTTAGGTTAGGTTAGGTTAGGTTAGGTTAGGTTAGGTTAGGTTAGGTTAGGTTAGGTTAGGTTAGGTTAGGTTAGGTTAGGTTAGGTTAGGTTAGGTTAGGTTAGGTTAGGTTAGGTTAGGTTAGGTTAGGTTAGGTTAGGTTAGGTTAGGTTAGGTTAGGTTAGGTTAGGTTAGGTTAGGTTAGGTTAGGTTAGGTTAGGTTAGGTGTCGGTTAGGTTAGGTTAGGTTAGGTTAGGTTAGGTTAGGTTAGGTTAGGTTAGGTTAGGTTAGGTTAGGTTAGGTTAGGTTAGGTTAGGTTAGGTTAGGTTAGGTTAGGTTAGGTTAGGAGGTAGGTAGGTAGGTAGGTAGGTAGGGCTCGAAAAACAATCTAATTGTCGTATCTCGGCCGTTTGACGCGCGATTCGGGTCGCGCTTCAGGCGAAACGGACCGTCGGGAGGGCGCGCGTGCGGCGCGTCGGTCGGCGTCGAAATTTGATTTTTTTCAATTTTCACTTTTCCCTCTTCGGCCGGGAACTCGGCCGCGCGTCGAGATAGCGCGCCGACGCAGAGAGGCAAAAACGTGCGCCACGACGAGGCGCTCCCGACGCGCCCTCCCTTCCGGCGATGGCGCGCCTTTCGCGTTGAAATTTTGTCAAATGTCGGTGAAAAAAAAATATTTTTTTAACGATTCGGCCGACCCGCGAAAGTCAAAATATCGACTCTCCGGCAGCGCGTCCGGGATGCGATAGAAAATTTTTATTTTTTTTAACGATCCTTCGATTCGTTATTTATCGTTAGCACTTAAAAAAAAAAAAAAAAAAAAAAAAAAAAAATATTCGGTTAGGTTAGGTTAGGTTAGGTTAGGTTAGGTTAGGTTAGGTTAGGTTAGGTTAGGTGTCGGTTAGGTTAGGTTAGGAGGTAGGTAGGTAGGTAGGTAGGTAGGTAGGTAGGTAGGTAGGTAGGTAGGTAGGTAGGTAGGTAGGTAGGGCTCGAAAAACAATCTAATTGTCGTATCTCGGCCGTTTGACGCGCGATTCGGGTCGCGCTTCAGGCGAAACGGACCGTCGGGAGGGCGCGCGTGCGGCGCGTCGGTCGGCGTCGAAATTTGATTTTTTTCAATTTTCACTTTTCCCTCTTCGGCCGGGAACTCGGCCGCGCGTCGAGATAGCGCGCCGACGCAGAGAGGCAAAAACGTGCGCCCCGACGAGGCGCTCCCGACGCGCCCTCCCTTCCGGCGATGGCGCGCCTTTCGCGTTGAAATTTTGTCAAATGTCGGTGAAAAAAAAATATTTTTTTAACGATTCGGCCGACCCGCGAAAGTCAAAATATCGACTCTCCGGCAGCGCGTCCGGGATGCGATAGAAAATTTTTATTTTTTTTAACGATCCTTCGATTCGTTATTTATCGTTAGCACTTAAAAAAAAAAAAAAAAAAAAAAAAAAAAAATATTCGGTTAGGTTAGGTTAGGTTAGGTTAGGTTAGGTTAGGTTAGGTTAGGTTAGGTTAGGTTAGGTTAGGTTAGGTTAGGAGGTAGGTAGGTAGGTAGGTAGGTAGGTAGGTAGGTAGGTAGGTAGGGCTCGAAAAACAATCTAATTGTCGTATCTCGGCCGTTTGACGCGCGATTCGGGTCGCGCTTCAGGCGAAACGGACCGTCGGGAGGGCGCGCGTGCGGCGCGTCGGTCGGCGTCGAAATTTGATTTTTTTCAATTTTCACTTTTCCCTCTTCGGCCGGGAACTCGGCCGCGCGTCGAGATAGCGCGCCGACGCAGAGAGGCAAAAACGTGCGCCACGACGAGGCGCTCCCGACGCGCCCTCCCTTCCGGCGATGGCGCGCCTTTCGCGTTGAAATTTTGTCAAATGTCGGTGAAAAAAAAATATTTTTTTAACGATTCGGCCGACCCGCGAAAGTCAAAATATCGACTCTCCGGCAGCGCGTCCGGGATGCGATAGAAAATTTTTATTTTTTTTAACGATCCTTCGATTCGTTATTTATCGTTAGCACTTAAAAAAAAAAAAAAAAAATTATTCGGTTAGGTTAGGTTAGGTTAGGTTAGGTTAGGTTAGGTTAGGTTAGGTTAGGTTAGGTTAGGTTAGGTTAGGTTAGGTTAGGTTAGGTTAGGTTAGGTTAGGTTAGGTTAGGTTAGGTTAGGTTAGGTTAGGTTAGGTTAGGTTAGGTTAGGTTAGGTTAGTTTAGGTTAGGTTAGGTTAGGTTAGGTTAGGTTAGGTTAGGTTAGGTTAGGTTAGGTTAGGTTAGGTTAGGTTAGGTTAGGTTAGGTTAGGTTAGGTTAGGTTAGGTTAGGTTAGGTTAGGTTAGGTTAGGTTAGGTTAGGTTAGGTTAGGTTAGGTTAGGTTAGGTTAGGTTAGGTTAGGTTAGGTTAGGTTAGGTTAGGTTAGGTTAGGTTAGGTTAGGTTAGGTTAGGTTAGGTTAGGTTAGGTTAGGTTAGGTTAGGTTAGGTTAGGTTAGGTTAGGTTAGGTTAGGTTAGGTTAGGTTAGGTTAGGTTAGGTTAGGTTAGGTTAGGTTAGGTTAGGTTAGGTTAGGTTAGGTTAGGTTAGGTTAGGTTAGGTTAGGTTAGGTTAGGTTAGGTTAGGTTAGGTTAGGTTAGGTTAGGTTAGGTTAGGTTAGGTTAGGTTAGGTTAGGTTAGGTTAGGTTAGGTTAGGTTAGGTTAGGTTAGGTTAGGTTAGGTTAGGTTAGGTTAGGTTAGTTAGGTTAGGTTAGGTTAGGTTAGGTGAGGTTAGGTTAGGTTAGGTTAGGTTAGGTTAGGTTAGGTTAGGTTAGGTTAGGTTAGGTTAGGTTAGGTTAGGTTAGGTTAGGTTAGGTTAGGTTAGGTTAGGTTAGGTTAGGTTAGGTTAGGTTAGTTAGGTTAGGTTAGGTTAGTATAGGTTAGGTTAGGTTAGGATAGTTTAGTTTAGGTTAGGTTAGGTTATGTTAGGTTAGGTTAGGTTAGGTTAGGTTAGGTTAGGTTAGGTTAGGTTAGGTTAGGTTAGGTTAGGTTAGGTTAGGTTAGGTTAGGTTAGGTTAGGTTAGGTTAGGTTAGGTTAGGTTAGGTTAGGTTAGGTTAGGTTAGGTTAGGTTAGGTTAGGTTAGGTTAGGTTAGGTTAGGTTAGGTTAGGTTAGGTTAGGTTAGGTTAGGTTAGGTTAGGTTAGGTTAGGTTAGGTTAGGTTAGGTTAGGTTAGGTTAGGTTAGGTTAGGTTAGGTTAGGTTAGGTTAGGTTAGGTTAGGTTAGGTTAGGTTAGGTTAGGTTAGGTTAGTTAGGTTAGGTTAGGTTAGGTTAGGTTAGGTTAGGTTAGGTTAGGTTAGGTTAGGTTAGGTTAGGTTAGGTTAGGTTAGGTTAGGTTAGGTTAGGTTAGGTTAGGTTAGGTTAGGTTAGGTTAGGTTAGGTTAGGTTAGGTTAGGTTAGGTTAGGTTAGGTTAGGTTAGGTTAGGTTAGGTTAGGTTAGGTTAGGTTAGGTTAGGTTAGGTTAGGTTAGGTTAGGTTAGGTTAGGTTAGGTTAGGTTAGGTTAGGTTAGGTTAGGTTAGGTTAGGTTAGTTAGGTAAGGTTAGGTTAAGGTTAGGTTAGTATAGGTTAGGTTAGGTAGGTTAGTTAAGGTTAGGTTAGGTATAGGTACGGTAAGGTTAACGGTTAACGTGAAGGTTAGGTACGGTAACGTTAGGTATACGGATACGGTAACGGTAACTGAAACGTAACGTTAACGGTAACTTAACGTAACTGAACGGTAACGTTAACGTTACGTAACGGTAACGTAACTTAACGTAACTGAACGGAACGTAACGTAACTGAACGGTAACGTAACTGAACTTAACGTGAACGTAACTGAACGGAACGTAACTTAACTGAACTGTAACTGAACGTAACGTGAACGTGAACGTAACGTAACTTAACTGAACTGAACTTAACGTAACTTAACGTAACTGTAACGGTAACTGAACTTAACTTAACGGTAACTTAACTGAAACGTAACGTAACTTAACTGTAACTGAACTTAACTTAACTGTAACTGAACTGTAACTTAACTTAACTTAACTTAACTTAACTTAACTTAACTTAACTTAACTTAACTTAACTTAACTTAACGTAACTTAACTTAACTTAACTTAACTTAACTTAACTTAACTGAACTAACTTAACTTAACTTAACTTAACTTAACTAACTTAACTTAACGTAACTTAACTTAACTTAACGTAACTTAACTTAACTTAACTTAACTTAACTTAACTTAACTGAACTTAACTTAACTTAACTTAACTTAACTTAACGTAACTTAACTTAACTTAACGTAACTTAACTGTAACTTAACTGAACTTAACTTAACTTAACTTAACTTAACTGAACTTAACTTAACTTAACTTAACTTAACTTAACTTAACTTAACTTAACTTAACTTAACTTAACTTAACTTAACTTAACTTAACTTAACTTAACTTAACTTAACTTAACTTAACTTAACTTAACTTAACTTAACTTAACTTAACTTAACTTAACTTAACTTAACTTAACTTAACTTAACTTAACTTAACTTAACGTAACTTAACTTAACTTAACTTAACTTAACTTAACTTAACTTAACTTAACTTAACTTAACTTAACTTAACTTAACTTAACGTAACTTAACTTAACTTAACTTAACTTAACTTAACTTAACTTAACTTAACTTAACTTAACTTAACTTAACTTAACTTAACTTAACTTAACTTAACTTAACTTAACTTAACTTAACTTAACTTAACTTAACTTAACTTAACTTAACTTAACTTAACTTAACTTAACTTAACTTAACTGAACTTAACTTAACTTAACTTAACTTAACTTAACTTAACTTAACTTAACTTAACTTAACTTAACTTAACTTAACTTAACTTAACTTAACTTAACTTAACTTAACTTAACTTAACTTAACTTAACTTAACTTAACTTAACTTAACTTAACTTAACTTAACTTAACTTAACTTAACTTAACTTAACTTAACTTAACTTAACTTAACTTAACTTAACTTAACTTAACTTAACTTAACTTAACTTAACTTAACTTAACTTAACTTAACTTAACTTAACTTAACTTAACTTAACTTAACTTAACTTAACTTAACTTAACTTAACTTAACTTAACTTAACTTAACTTAACTTAACTTAACTTAACTTAACTTAACTTAACTTAACTTAACTTAACTTAACTTAACTTAACTTAACTTAACTTAACTTAACTTAACGTAACTTAACTTAACTTAACTTAACTTAACTTAACTTAACTTAACTTAACTTAACTTAACTTAACTTAACTTAACTTAACTTAACTTAACTTAACTTAACTTAACTTAACTTAACTTAACTTAACTTAACTTAACTTAACTAACTTAACTTAACTTAACTTAACTTAACTTAACTTAACTTAACTTAACTTAACTTAACTTAACTTAACTTAACTTAACTTAACTTAACTTAACTTAACTTAACTTAACTTAACTTAACTTAACTTAACTTAACTTAACTTAACTTAACTGAACTTAACTTAACTTAACTTAACTTAACTTAACTTAACTTAACTTAACTTAACTTAACTTAACTTAACTTAACTTAACTTAACTTAACTTAACTTAACTTAACTAACTTAACTTAACTTAACTTAACTTAACTTAACTTAACTTAACTTAACTTAACTTAACTTAACTTAACTTAACTTAACTTAACTTAACTTAACTTAACTTAACTTAACTTAACTTAACTTAACTTAACTTAACTTAACTTAACTTAACGTAACTTAACTTAACTTAACTTAACTTAACTTAACTTAACTTAACTTAACTTAACTTAACTTAACTTAACTTAACTTAACTTAACTTAACTTAACTTAACTTAACTTAACTTAACTTAACGTAACTTAACTTAACTTAACTTAACTTAACTTAACTTAACTTAACTTAACTTAACTTAACTTAACTTAACTTAACTTAACTTAACTTAACTTAACTTAACTTAACTTAACTTAACTTAACTTAACTAACTTAACTTAACTTAACTTAACTTAACTTAACTTAACTTAACTTAACTTAACTTAACTTAACTTAACTTAACTTAACTTAACTTAACTTAACTTAACTTAACTTAACTTAACTTAACTTAACTTAACTTAACTTAACTTAACTTAACTTAACTTAACTTAACTTAACTTAACTTAACTTAACTTAACTTAACTTAACTTAACGTAACTTAACTTAACTTAACTTAACTTAACTTAACTTAACTTAACTTAACTTAACTTAACTTAACTTAACTTAACTTAACTTAACTTAACTTAACTTAACTTAACTTAACTTAACTTAACTTAACTTAACTTAACTTAACTTACTAACTTAACTTAACTTAACTTAACTTAACTTAACTTAACTTAACTTAACTTAACTTAACTTAACTTAACTTAACTTAACTTAACTTAACTTAACTTAACTTAACTTAACTTAACTTAACTAACTTAACTTAACTTAACTTAACTTAACTTAACTTAACTTAACTTAACTTAACTTAACTTAACTTAACTTAACTTAACTTAACTTAACTTAACTTAACTTAACTTAACTTAACTTAACTTAACTTAACTTAACGTAACTTAACTTAACTTAACTTAACTTAACTTAACTTAACTTAACTTAACTTAACTTAACTTAACTTAACTTAACTTAAACTTAACTTAACTTAACTTAACTTAACTTAACTTAACTTAACTTAACTTAACTTAACTTAACTTAACTTAACTTAACTTAACTTAACTTAACTTAACTTAACTTAACTTAACTTAACTTAACTTAACTTAACTTAACTTAACGTAACTTAACTTAACTTAACTTAACTTAACTTAACTTAACTTAACTTAACTTAACTTAACTTAACTTAACTTAACTTAACTTAACTTAACTTAACTTAACTTAACTTAACTTAACTTAACTTAACTTAACTTAACTTAACTGAACTTAACTTAACTTAACTTAACTTAACTTAACTTAACTTAACTTAACTTAACTTAACTTAACTTAACTTAACTTAACTTAACTTAACTTAACTTAACTTAACTTAACTTAACTTAACTTAACTTAACTTAACTTAACTTAACTTAACTTAACTTAACTAACTTAACTTAACTTAACTGAACTTAACTTAACTTAACTTAACTTAACTTAACTTAACTTAACTTAACTTAACTTAACTTAACTTAACTTAACTTAACTTAACTTAACTTAACTTAACTTAACTTAACTTAACTTAACTTAACTTAACTTAACTTAACTTAACTTAACTTAACTTAACTTAACTTAACTTAACTTAACTTAACTTAACTTAACTTAACTTAACTTAACTTAACTTAACTTAACTAACTTAACTTAACTTAACTTAACTTAACTTAACTTAACTTAACTTAACTTAACTTAACTTAACTTAACTTAACTTAACTTAACTTAACTTAACTTAACTTAACTTAACTTAACTTAACTTAACTTAACTTAACTTAACTTAACTTAACTTAACTTAACTTAACTTAACTTAACTTAACTTAACTTAACTTAACGTAACTTAACTTAACTTAACTTAACTTAACTTAACTTAACTTAACTTAACTTAACTTAACTTAACTTAACTTAACTGAACTTAACTTAACTTAACTTAACTTAACTTAACTTAACTTAACTTAACTTAACTTAACTTAACTTAACTTAACTTAACTTAACTTAACTTAACTTAACTTAACTTAACTTAACTTAACTTAAACTTAACTTAACTTAACTTAACTTAACTTAACTTAACTTAACTTAACTTAACTTAACTTAACTTAACTTAACTTAACTTAACTTAACTTAACTTAACTTAACTTAACTTAACTTAACTTAACTTAACTTAACTTAACTTAACTTAACTTAACTTAACTTAACTTAACTTAACTTAACTTAACTTAACTTAACTAACTTAACTTAACTTAACTTAACTTAACTTAACTTAACTTAACTTAACTTAACTTAACTTAACTTAACTTAACTTAACTTAACTTAACTTAACTTAACTTAACTTAACTTAACTAACTTAACTTAACTTAACTTAACTTAACTTAACTTAACTTAACTTAACTTAACTTAACTAACTTAACTTAACTTAACTTAACTTAACTTAACTTAACTTAACTTAACTTAACTTAACTTAACTTAACTTAACTTAACTTAACTTAACTTAACTTAACTTAACTTAACTTAACTTAACTTAACTTAACTTAACTTAACTTAACTTAACTTAACTTAACTTAACTTAACTTAACTTAACTTAACTTAACTTAACTTAACTTAACTTAACTTAACTTAACTTAACTTAACTTAACTTAACTTAACTTAACTTAACTTAACTTAACTTAACTTAACTTAACTTAACTAACTTAACTTAACTTAACTTAACTTAACTTAACTTAACTTAACTTAACTTAACTTAACTTAACTTAACTTAACTTAACTTAACTTAACTTAACTTAACTTAACTGAACTTAACTTAACTTAACTTAACTTAACTTAACTTAACTTAACTTAACTTAACTTAACTTAACTTAACTTAACTTAACTTAACTTAACTTAACTTAACTTAACTTAACTTAACTTAACTTAACTTAACTTAACTTAACTTAACTTAACTTAACTTAACTTAACTTAACTTAACTTAACTTAACTTAACTTAACTTAACTTAACTTAACTTAACTTAACTTAACTTAACTTAACTTAACTTAACTTAACTTAACTTAACTTAACTTAACTTAACTTAACTTAACTTAACTTAACTTAACTTAACTTAACTTAACTTAACTTAACTTAACTGAACTTAACTTAACTTAACTTAACTTAACTTAACTTAACTTAACTTAACTTAACTTAACTTAACTTAACTTAACTTAACTTAACTTAACTTAACTTAACTTAACTTAACTTAACTTAACTTAACTTAACTTAACTAACTTAACTTAACTTAACTTAACTTAACTTAACTTAACTGAACTTAACTTAACTTAACTTAACTTAACTTAACTTAACTTAACTTAACTTAACTTAACTTAACTTAACTTAACTTAACTTAACTTAACTTAACTTAACTTAACTTAACTTAACTTAACTTAACTTAACTTAACTTAACTTAACTTAACTTAACTTAACTTAACTTAACTTAACTTAACTTAACTTAACTTAACTTAACTTAACTTAACTTAACTTAACTTAACTTAACTTAACTTAACTTAACTTAACTTAACTTAACTTAACTTAACTTAACTTAACTTAACTTAACTTAACTGAACTTAACTTAACTTAACTTAACTTAACTTAACTTAACTTAACTTAACTTAACTTAACTTAACTTAACTTAACTTAACTGAACTTAACTTAACTTAACTTAACTTAACTTAACTTAACTTAACTTAACTTAACTTAACTTAACTTAACTTAACTTAACTTAACTTAACTTAACTTAACTTAACTTAACTTAACTTAACTTAACTTAACTTAACTTAACTTAACTTAACTTAACTTAACTTAACTTAACTTAACTTAACTTAACTTAACTTAACTTAACTTAACTTAACTTAACTTAACTTAACTTAACTTAACTTAACTTAACTTAACTTAACTTAACTTAACTTAACTTAACTTAACTTAACTTAACTTAACTTAACTTAACTTAACTTAACTTAACTTAACTTAACTTAACTTAACTTAACTTAACTTAACTTAACTTAACTTAACTTAACTTAACTTAACTTAACTTAACTTAACTTAACTTAACTTAACTTAACTTAACTTAACTTAACTTAACTTAACTTAACTTAACTTAACTTAACTTAACTTAACTTAACTTAACTTAACTTAACTTAACTTAACTTAACTTAACTTAACTTAACTTAACTTAACTTAACTTAACTAACTTAACTTAACTTAACTTAACTTAACTTAACTTAACTTAACTTAACTTAACTTAACTTAACTTAACTTAACTTAACTTAACTTAACTTAACTTAACTTAACTTAACTTAACTTAACTTAACTTAACTTAACTTAACTTAACTTAACTTAACTTAACTTAACTTAACTTAACTTAACTTAACTTAACTTAACTTAACTTAACTTAACTTAACTTAACTTAACTTAACTTAACTTAACTTAACTTAACTTAACTTAACTTAACTTAACTTAACTTAACTTAACTTAACTTAACTTAACTTAACTTAACTTAACTTAACTTAACTTAACTTAACTTAACTTAACTTAACTTAACTTAACTTAACTTAACTTAACTTAACTTAACTTAACTTAACTTAACTTAACTTAACTTAACTTAACTTAACTTAACTTAACTTAACTTAACTTAACTTAACTTAACTTAACTTAACTTAACTTAACTTAACTTAACTGAACTTAACTTAACTTAACTTAACTTAACTTAACTTAACTTAACTTAACTTAACTTAACTTAACTTAACTTAACTTAACTTAACTTAACTTAACTTAACTTAACTTAACTTAACTTAACTTAACTTAACTTAACTTAACTTAACTTAACTTAACTTAACTTAACTTAACTTAACTTAACTTAACTTAACTTAACTTAACTTAACTTAACTTAACTTAACTTAACTTAACTTAACTTAACTTAACTTAACTTAACTTAACTTAACTTAACTTAACTTAACTTAACTTAACTTAACTTAACTTAACTTAACTTAACTTAACTTAACTTAACTTAACTTAACTTAACTTAACTTAACTTAACTTAACTTAACTTAACTTAACTTAACTTAACTTAACTTAACTTAACTTAACTTAACTTAACTTAACTTAACTTAACTTAACTAACTTAACTTAACTTAACTTAACTTAACTTAACTTAACTTAACTTAACTTAACTTAACTTAACTTAACTTAACTTAACTTAACTTAACTTAACTTAACTTAACTTAACTTAACTTAACTTAACTTAACTTAACTTAACTTAACTTAACTTAACTTAACTTAACTTAACTTAACTTAACTTAACTTAACTTAACTTAACTTAACTTAACTTAACTTAACTTAACTTAACTTAACTTAACTTAACTTAACTTAACTTAACTTAACTTAACTTAACTTAACTTAACTTAACTTAACTTAACTTAACTTAACTTAACTTAACTTAACTTAACTTAACTTAACTTAACTTAACTTAACTAACTTAACTTAACTTAACTTAACTTAACTTAACTTAACTTAACTTAACTTAACTTAACTTAACTTAACTTAACTTAACTTAACTTAACTTAACTTAACTTAACTTAACTTAACTTAACTTAACTTAACTTAACTTAACTTAACTTAACTTAACTTAACTTAACTTAACTTAACTTAACTTAACTTAACTTAACTAACTTAACTTAACTTAACTTAACTTAACTTAACTTAACTTAACTTAACTTAACTTAACTTAACTTAACTTAACTTAACTTAACTTAACTTAACTTAACTTAACTTAACTTAACTTAACTTAACTTAACTTAACTTAACTTAACTTAACTTAAACTTAACTTAACTTAACTTAACTTAACTTAACTTAACTTAACTTAACTTAACTTAACTTAACTTAACTTAACTTAACTTAACTTAACTTAACTTAACTTAACTTAACTTAACTTAACTTAACTTAACTTAACTTAACTTAACTTAACTTAACTTAACTTAACTTAACTTAACTTAACTTAACTTAACTTAACTTAACTTAACTTAACTTAACTTAACTTAACTTAACTTAACTTAACTTAACTTAACTTAACTTAACTTAACTTAACTTAACTTAACTTAACTTAACTAACTTAACTTAACTTAACTTAACTTAACTTAACTTAACTTAACTTAACTTAACTTAACTTAACTTAACTTAACTTAACTTAACTTAACTTAACTTAACTTAACTTAACTTAACTTAACTTAACTTAACTTAACTTAACTTAACTTAACTTAACTTAACTTAACTTAACTTAACTTAACTTAACTTAACTTAACTTAACTTAACTTAACTTAACTTAACTTAACTTAACTTAACTTAACTTAACTTAACTTAACTTAACTTAACTTAACTTAACTTAACTTAACTTAACTTAACTTAACTTAACTTAACTTAACTTAACTTAACTTAACTTAACTTAACTTAAACTTAACTTAACTTAACTTAACTTAACTTAACTTAACTTAACTTAACTTAACTTAACTTAACTTAACTTAACTTAACTTAACTTAACTTAACTTAACTTAACTTAACTTAACTTAACTTAACTTAACTTAACTTAACTTAACTTAACTTAACTTAACTTAAACTTAACT
>JAHZML010000050.1:0-31083 GCA_031772225.1 Eubasilissa splendida
TATTGTGGGCTACGTCTGTTACACCTGTGTGTTTCTGAGTATACTCTATTCATCTATTACATTTTTGGTGTGGGTGGTATGGTGAAGGTTGCTGGGGGGTAGAGGAAGGGAAGGGGAGGGGGCGAGTTAAGATTTTTCATATGTATTTACACATCAATAAAACCAGGGAATGAATTTTTATTAGATTTGAATCTTGAAATAGGGTTACTCGTTGGTAACCCCATTTGATAGCACTTCGAGTTTCAAATTGAATAAATTAGCTGTCACCGACGATTCTAATTTTGAGAACAATTCTATAAATTTACATTTAGAAAATAATTGTAGATTCATAATTTTAAAAAAAAAGTTCTTTTATTGCTCCGTACGTGCTTTCAATTTTACTAGACAACGGTTATTTAAAATGATTCATTAAGGTAGTGCTCAAAAACTTATATTTTAATAACTGGCTTTACAAATCACCATAACCGAAACACATTTAACAGAAATAATATATTTCAAATTTTTATTTAATTGTATGTATGGTATCATGTTAAGTGCAATTTTATATGTTAATTTTATGTACCTCTCGGGTCACAATGTACTCAGTTAAGGAGTGAGTAGCTATGAACTAATTTATAAAACGTACTGATCAAATTAAACAGTTACAATTAAGATTTATTTAAATGACAGAACGAAGTGCTCGTATAAAGATGATTATTATAAATTATTAATATTATAAGAGTTGATAAATAATGTAAATATAAATACTGACTCACCATAGCTATTCTACCAGATCGTCGGGTCGAACCGCTTACGGTACTCTTAAATATCGATCGCTAAAAATGTGTACGGTGAGAGAACGAGAGAATGTGTTGTGCGAATATTTAATAAAATCAATAAAGACTTATTGAACATTATGAAAAATAATGAGACCCCAGTGACCACCCTAAAATATAAAGTGAAAGAACACATTCTCATCTCATTTTAGTTTCTATTGTTGTATTTCAATTTTTTTTTAAATGTTGATAAAAACTCTTTAATTACTATATGGCATAAAATTGTTATGCAGTTTGGGAAATATTTAAAATTATAATGTATGTATATAATAAAAATGAAAAAAAGTATTGTAATAAATAGTATCTAAATAAAATATTAAATTACATTCCTAACATATTCCTAACATTCACACAGCTTCAGTAGAGAAATGTAGATCAAGAAGATTGTTACGCGGATTGAACAAACAAATTGGATGTACGCGCAACTTTCCTCACAGCATCGGCGTAAAGTTGCTGTGAAGGATTGTCAGAATTAAATTCTAGCCGTTCGTTTCGCTAATCCGTGTAATGGCGGCTACAATTTTATAAGGTCTTTTCAGAAGGTAAGAATTGTTTAATTTATAATTAACAATATTTGAGCATGTCCAAAAACACACAATAACTGAATTTTTACCTCCAAAGGCATTGTTATTCAGACAAAATATAGATATTTCATAGAGACAAAGTTATTTATATTATATTATATTATATGGGAAGTATACTGTATAAGAATACTGGGAAGTATACTGGTTTAAATGAACTTTTCAAGCGTATTCTAGTATAATATGTTAATCATTCGTCTTGTATACAGAAAAATAATATAGCTTTCATATTTTCTAAAAAATAAGATTGTCATTAGTGACATCTGTGCTGTTTCAGGAGAATGAATATTAAATTTCAAACCATAGATAGCGACAGCGAAGTTGTAGTAATACTTAAAATGTTTCTACATGGTAACATATATAAAACTTCCAAAAATTTGATAGATGTGGAGGTTAATTGTGGGTAGAATTGGTGAACGTTACATTATGTAAAGTGATCACTTAAGCCAGCCGAAGACAGGTCGTAAGCTCTGTAATATCTATACTTCCATACTTCCCATATAATACACATAGCTTCGTCTCTATCTATGAGATATCTGAAATTTATCTTAATTTATAATTGTTTCTCAGAATTTATAGTAATGAACAAATTTCTTGCTTATATGCCGTACGCGCTACTGCCAAAATGGTATTTTAGCAAGCAAGCTTTCATTTTACAGAATATCCCTGCACCAATCATCAGTATTAGAATTGAACACTAACTGCCGAAAGAATTTTTACTTTCTTTTTTGGCCCTTGAAAATTGTGCGTTTAATAATGGGGGAGTTCATCTGGATGAATAATCCAATTTTAATTTCACTTCGCATTTATATTCGATAAATATGTTGTCATGACAGAACGTCAATAGCACTTAAGTTGGAGGGAACTGGTGCCAGGTCAAATAACGGTATCGCATTCATACAAATAATTAGGTAGGGTGAGTCGGGATCAGTGCGACATATAAATCATCTTTCAACTGTTCTCAAACTTCATAAGATGATGCAATGTCTATGATAGAAGGATCATTAACCATTTCCTAATTTAATTTTTGGATAGCTGATATTGAAAGTATTTTATGAAAATTGGACGAGTAGAAGCTCTTATCCTGTATTTGGGGTAAGATCATTTGACAAATTGTTAAAATAATGAAAACGTCTTTACTGATCAGCTTAATGACACTATTAATTAGTAATTTTGGTCCTTAATGATGAGAAATACGTGCTCAGTTTTTAAAAAATACAGAAAAAATGCCCAAATGGGGGAAGTGCGACATATTATACTTACTACTAATGTTGGTAATAGTCAAAACGAAAATTAAATTACGTATTCTTTTGCTTATTTCAGAAAATTTATGAAAAATCGAATACAAATGGTTTATTATTACTTATACCAGTATATATGTAATATTTGAAAATAATAACTTAAGTAAGGGTTGATGTATAAAAGTGATTTAAAAAAAACGCATTTCAAAATTAAATTCTCTTTACACTATCACTAGATGACAAAGTTTCCATGCAAAAATATATGGGATAAGTACATCTACTCGGTGGTTGCACTTCCCCCATGGTGTAGTATTTATGGGGTAAGTGTATCTGGTTCTACAAATTTTTATCCAAGAAAATAATCATGAAATAAAAAGGTTCATCCCAAACTATAATTCATTATAAAGGTTCATGCCTAATATCAGTAAATTACCTGATATTAAAAAAAAACAATTTCACCATGCTCCCCCAAAAAATTCTTACACCATTGTTGTTACCTCATATATCGGAGACAAGAGGGCTGAGCCCTTATCCCTTCCCTCTTTTACAATCGAATCAGAGAGCCTAATATCCGTATTCCAGCACAAAAGATTATCGAAATATACGATAAAGGCACATATCGGGATTGTAAATTTTGACGATTTAAAAAAATACGGAATCCGAAATACTAATAAAAAAAATTAAAATTTATATTATTTTTTGGTTAATACTAATAATAAAAAACATCTTATTTAAGATTCATAAATTAATTATTATTTATTGTATAAGAAATATTTATTTTTTCAACTAAAAAAATGTTGCTTCTTGAGGATTAATTTATAATGATAAGACCTACTATACGTTAATATTACCAATTTACCCTACAACACTTTCATATGCATTGTGGTCATTTGCTAACGATATGTGTTTGAGAAGTTCCGTGTTTATACGTTATATTATCCGGACTACCCATGGTCCCAATTATTTCAGATAATCGAGGTATTCTGTATATATCAAATAATGATAATAAATTAAAACTGCTTCAATTTATCTTGTTAAAAAAATAGCAATAATTTAACAGAAAACCAAGGCTGACTACACACTAAATACGCACTACACTCGCCAAAACAAATCTCAATACTGATTCGCTAGTTTTCGGACATCTCTTTGATGCAGCCGCTATCTTTTATCTTTTGTCTGTTTGGTCGACCTCTTTGTCTGTTTAAGTGCCAGCCGAGTGCATTGCTCCCTTTCATGGAGGCGTCATCTCTCTACATCGTTTTATAGAAATGATTCCTTCGCAACACCCCAATTGTTCTGCAATTACTCATTACTCATTGTGTAGCCGTTAGTCTGCGATCGTAACAATATTTTATTTTTATATATTTAGAATTCGGAATTCGCTATGAAATTTGTGGAATTCTAAATTATATTTATGAGAACTAAAATTAAGTTTGCAATACAAATGCTGACATCAAACTACCATAATTTCAAATGGTATCACAAACAAACTAATTTTTAGGTGTGCACCATCTCTGGATTGTCACATCAAATATTGATATATAATATTTATTTAGATTGCGACGCTGGAATCCAATTTCTAATATGGTAGGAGACTATGATGCACTACCCCCGTGTATGCACTTAACCTGACTTACCCTCGCTGACTTGTTTTGTGAAAATTGACTTATGAAATTATGTTCGGGTCTTTTTGAAAACTGCCGAACAAACCTCTCTCCCTACCCTCCCCACCAACCCCCACAAACCGCTTTAATATTTTCCTGCGTACGAGATCTCAGTTCATATAGACTTTATTCAATTTCTTTGGTAAGAACTAATCATTTGGAATCAGCTGAGTAGGTACGTAGGCACTTACCGCAACTGTTCCGCGGAAATATCCGCGTCGCATGTCGGAAGAACCCGTTCAGTTGTCCTAGAATACGGTCCGTGAGAAAAAAAATCAATATTGTGAATACTTAAAATTCAAATGATTTATTTCAATACACCTATTGATGATAATTTAAAGGGGGCTATCTGATTACTATCCTTCTGGAGCGATATGACACTTCGGTTGCGGCTGATTGTATGAACAATGGCGTCATTGAACATGACCGCGCAAATAGTAGGTCGGCTCTAAACACACTTTTATTTGTGGGGTCGTCTGACGGCTATCTGCGATATCGCGATGCTTTCAAAGAAAGGCTTAATCTCTCTCCTAGACAAAACGCCAACTACTTATCGAGGCGATATATGTATAATACTTGTGCGGACTGTGCTTAGGGCATCACGTGGATTACTAAAGTCCCGCAAAGGCCGCAGTCAACTATTAACCGTCAAACGTAATGTGAGTTTGATAGAACGACCAAACGGTAGTTCACGTAGGAATATCATAAAAATTAACACATTATATTTCTTAGCGTTAATTGGTTAAGTTAGGTTGTGCTGTAGTGTAAAACTTTCCTTTGTTTAATAATATATAGTATGTTCAAGATTGAATTAATATAATAATAACGGAAACATTAGTCGTGACCGAACAGCGGTATAGCTGTACCACAACCGTCTGCGGGGCCTAACAATAAGCACGGGCATCAACCGATTAGATATGAAGGTTATATATAAGGAATATTACATTTAGACATCTGTGCCGCTGTAATGTTGCAATGGTGTCTGTCGGAGGGTAAACAATTATTTTTGAGATGCATGTCTCAGTCACATGTATCAAACCACCCCAGTAGAAAATATGTTTTTCTAATTCGAAAAAATATTAGTATATTCAGATAAATAAAATATAAAAATTTCCAAGCAGAGAACTGAACCCTGGTTTCGCGCACGGGAGGCGGGAGTAATAACCATTACACTACCGATATATACGAAGTAAATGTAAAAATAGATGTTTATAATGTTTTTATTAATATTAGCTTGTTATAAAGTTAGCTACATTTGTGGCACCGAGACGTTCGGTCACGTTCTGTATTGCTCCCGCTTAGATTTCCAATAACTTGTGTAATTTTGCTCCAATCCAATACCTACTCCTGAGTGTTTGTGGCGTCTATCCAAGTGTTCCTCGACTCCTTACTCCTGGTATTAACCTCGGGAATGAGTGTTTAGTGGTATGGTGGAGTAAATTTTTTCCCTCCATACTATTTTAAACTGTGCTGTAGTGCTAATAAGAATATTTATGAACTATATCTACCTTCGAGTGGGTGTGTCAGCCCACGGGCTATCATGTGATGTGTACAGGAAAACTTTAAGTTGAATTAGTACAAAAATATGATAATTTGTATTTAACTAGTGACTTTTCCATTAAGTTTTTTAAAACGTATTTTATAGACTATTATATACTTTATACTAAAGAGTCATATACATCCAGATAGAAAACGCTCTGCTCTATCTGAAGGCGTTTTCAAAAATTATGTGGGACAAGAAACAACAGTGAGATTTAAAAAAAAAAGTGATATTTTGGAACTACTTTACCTGTTGGCGGGCTAAATATTAATTATTAGGAGAACACATTCTTATTATGAAATTGTAATTATTCAGAACATAGGTCTGTGATATTTTAAATATATTAAATTAAACTTAAATATATAAATATATATAATTCATATTTAAAATATCACATACCTATGTTCTGAATAATTACAACTTCACAATAAGAATGTGTTCTCCTAATAATAAAGTTGTATCAATGTGTCCAAAATTTAATTAAAATGAATTTATAATTCTGGCGTCTGCTATCAGTTTACTCAAAGGTATTTGAGATTCTGTAAAAATAAGGTAGATGGCTCTTTCAAATAATGGAACGATTAAATGTATGAAAATTCGTTTAGAAAATTGTCGCTAAAAATATTATCGCTGTAGCATAGTTGGATAATGCACCTTCCCCGGTTAGGAAAGAGATCCAGGTTCGAATCCCGGTGGCGCAACAACAATAGTTTTCGATAAATTGATTTTATATGTATATCTTTCTAATTAATATATTTAATTCATATTTTAAATATTAATTATTAAACTTTTGTTAAAATCAATTGATTATACCAAGCTTGTGAATAAGTATATGTACATATAAATATAGTGACCTTTGTCAGGGGTTACCAATTGAATGAATGAATTTCAACCAGTTATTGTTCAAAACAATTATTAAATTACTGTAAAAAAAGCACCGTAAATTCCTCAGTGCACTTTGTAGATACTGTTTAAACTAAACAGTATCTACAATATCACCATAACCTGGTGGAATCTACCTGGTCTAAACTGATCAAGAGGCGTGCTGCTGTTGGAATATCCATACAAACAATAACCATTTAGTATATTTTTAGCTACGTCTTATGTTATGTTGTTTAGACATATTGTAATATTTTATGTTATAATCAAGTATTTAGTATTTAGAAGGAAGAAAGGCGATGCATGGTTGGACGATGGCATAAAGGAACGTGTGAAAGAAAAGAAGAATGCGTGGCGCTATCTATTGATAGTAAATGGGGATGAATACACGAGAGAAAAAGACCTGTATAATGCCTGTAAGAAAAAAGTTAAATCTGGTGTGAAAGGAAAGAGCGGATGAAAAGAGAGGAAGGGGTGAAAAGGACTGAGAATTTTCAGGATAATATAAAATTCTTCTGGAAAGCGGTTAAAAAATCCCGATGTGGTGCATGTTTTGGGAACCATGTGAAATGTGACAAAATCATGGAAAGCACGCTCTCAGAATTCATTGACCCAAGATAAACGAGCTCTATGAATATCAAAATATCAAAGACCCATAACATATAATTAAAGCTATAGAAAATAAAGCTCAGAAAAGCAAACGATCAAGGAAAAGGATAAAAAAATTACTTTAATCATTTGTCACATTTGATTTCTAAAACACTTTTTTGATTATTAAGGAGAATACATTCTTATTATGAAGTTGTAATTATTCTGAACATAGGTCTGTGATATGTTTAAATATATATTTAATCGGTTAATGCACGTTCCCCGGACTGGAATAAATCCAGGTTCGAATCCCGGTAGCAACAACAATATTTTTCGCTAAATTTGATTTTATATGTATATATATATATATTTCTAATTAAATTGTATTAACTTTTTTGATATTAATAATGAATACATGTTACATTTATATTTTCTGTATATTTAAAATTAAGCTATGCGCTTGTGCCATAAACAACTGGTGGTTTTCCAGAACGAAGCTTTATTTTTAATTCAGGCTATAATTTTTTGATGTCCCCAGACATTGATAAAATGATTTAGAAATAAAAATAAAGATAATTTATCGGTGCTATAGCATGAGGACTAATAATGCTTGCAACGAGTGAAACAGTTCGTTTCTCAGAAGTATGGTGGTTATATGGGTGGTTATGGAATTCAGCTCCAAACTTTCTATCATATCAATAATTATGTTAAGAATTTTAAATGCGGATGTTTTCAGATATACCATCATTCTGAATAGCGATAATATGATCGATCAACAACTAATTATATAACAATGAATAATAATACTTTTGTCATATTTTCATTTATATTAAATATATCTGTAATGTATTATTATGTGTATTAAAACCATAAAAAAATATATAAATCAGTATTTTTATTACAACCTGAGTATGAATATGATATAATATAACATTAGCATAAATAGTTTTCTCTTCACAAATACAGCTGCTTCAAAAGTTATCAACATTAATTTACAGTATGAATTTACATCCAGTTTTTCCTTATAAATCGGGGAAAAATTTTAATATTTTAAAATCATATGTTTATCGACACAAACAATGGTTTTTATCATAAACATAACAATTTTTTATAGTATAAACATATCAATTCTTAAGTAAGAACTTTAACAAATTATTTAATTTTCGCTTGATAATTTCATATATTATTGAGTTCCGCACAGGGGGTGGGCGCTCCATACAAAACCAAAACCTTGAAAATATCTTCGGGGCCAGCCACAGCTACACCACTGTTCCGCACGAATTTCAAGGAAGTCGCTTATTTGCCAATCTGTTGTTATCTTCATTACTGTTAAACATATACATAAAAGAGTATGTATTTACAACAAAGTTCCATACGAATTTCGGAAGTCGCGCAAACAGAGATCTACGAATCTGTCGTTATCTTCATTACTGTTATACATGTACATAAAAGAGTATACATATGTACGTACTGTTTTGCCCGAATTTCACGGAAGTCCCATAAACAGAAATCATTACGTTATACTATGTACATAAAAGAGTATACATGAACGGTGTATTGTATACATCAGTTGAACGAGAATTAAAAAATACATTCAAGGTTAAATAATAAGATTTTCGTAGCGGTTTTAAAAAATTGAAAGGCGTTGCTTATTTTTGGTCCAAATTGTTTCATACTTGTCATTTTTAATTGAATTGATGTCAAACACAGGAATAAATCGTAAAGGTGTTTAGAATCCAGGGAAAGGAGGTCAAATGGAATGAAAATCGAAATTTATATTTTGAGATACTGGGATAATTAAGTTTCTTTCTTTTAAGACGAATCATATAGCGTATTATTCGGAATGAGATATAATAGAACTGGAACGAATTGTTTTAAGTTTAATATAGGAATGATAGACGTACAAAATAATTGCATAAAAAACAGTCTAAATTTGGGCATGTTGCATTTTGGCATAAATAAATGTTAAGTAGATTTTTTTAATGTTTATAATGAAATAATAATATATAATTGTAAAATACAATTAACGCATGATAAAACATAATACGATTAATAATACAACGGAATGAATGCCTTTGAAATATGGTGATACTGCACACATGTTCTAAATAAAGTAACTCCTAAAGTCTTTTATCTTTGCTAGGTTTTTTGGTTGATTTAAAAATTCGTTTAAATCTTTGCCACAAAAAAATCTAAGATAGTTCAGTGTTCCAAGTATGTATTATAAAAAACATTTATTTTAAGGGTAAAAGTTTTAAAGATTCTACACGATACGACTACTGCAAGAGAAATATTTTTTCATTGTGATTTATTTCTTTTTAACAGAATTCATAATATTATCAAGCATTTCGATTCATTTTAACATAGAATGTTTATTCAGAGGATACCCAAGTAAAATTTGATAGAAAAACTGTGTAAGACATAGCGCATTAGAAAATTTCGTAATAATTGCATATACTCTCACTTTAACCTTGTGTTTTATTTTTACCTTTACGGGTATTGGGATCGTAATCGGTACCAGGTGTCTCACACACTAAGCCAATTCTCTGCCATCTTAGCCATTATCCTAATAAACTGTGGTGTAAAATCGTTACATAAATATATTAATGATATTATACTTAGTTATTTATTAAAATATCAATTTTATACTAAAATTTAATTGTATTTATTTTCATTTCTAAAATATTTTTTTAGTGCGAGGTACCTCTCGCTTGCAAATGAGCACTCTACCATCTTCGCTACGTCCTCCCAGATGACTTTCGTACCAAATTTTCATATATGAATAAATGCTGATGGTACCTACGAATTATAAAATGAAGGAATTATTAATATATATTAGTTATGAATTACAAATGATTGAATTATTAGTTTTAAAAAGATAGTAATTAAATGTGTATCATTATGGAATAGGTTTTATCGAATAGCGCATATGAAATAGAGTTTAGAGAAAAGCAACCAACCTTCCGCAGCTTATCAGCTTCTTGAAGGAACATGATTATATAATAAGCATTCATTGTTTGTGTATTTACTTTAAGGAATATATTTGATAAATATGATTAATACTTATAAAATATAAAACATGAATATCTCTTTTTTTTAATGACTCAGATAATTACATTTTATATTATTACTTCAGGTAATGGTAGATATTTAAAAGCCTCATCCCAATCAATTATATCATACAGTAAAATAGACTGGGCAAAAGCCAAAAGGCAAATACGTGCTTAGTTCGGCTTCGATCATTTCCGATTCACTGTATGTAGTCCGGTTAGAAAATTACAAAACACACTAAATATTAATTGAGAAATATAAAAATGAATTAAAAAAAAAAGTATACAAAATTATTTTTGATTGCATAAATGATCGGTTTTTGTCCCTTTATACATTTAAGTCTCTTTTTAGCGGTTTTAAAGTTATGCTATACGGTACAAAGAATTAACATCTTAACAATTATAAAAAAATATTGGAATGGTTGAAGCCTTGTCAGAGCATGTTATGAAAGTTGATCCCATTATTAAAGGTAGCTTTACAATTCGCCGAACGATAAACAATGCAATTCGTTGCAACAAAAAAATATACGAAGAGAAAAGGCTAAAGAAGAAAAATGTGCGAACATAATATTAAAATTTTCAGAGAATAAAAAATGAATTACAAAAAACATGCTTTTTAAAATTACATGTAATAAAATGTATTTCTAATAAAGAAGTTTAAGTTTAATAAGAATTTATTTTATTGCATTTTATATATTGAAAAACGGGGTGAAATATTTTGGAACCATTTATCATTTCATATTTGTATTTAGTTCCTCGATTAGTAGTTCGGGATATTGGCGGTGGTGTCGAAGCCGATTGTTTGTCTTTTGCCATAACCTCCGG
Source organism: Eubasilissa splendida (assembly GCA_031772225.1). NCBI lineage: Eukaryota > Metazoa > Arthropoda > Insecta > Trichoptera > Phryganeidae > Eubasilissa > Eubasilissa splendida. The sequence continues at coordinate 11,184 of JAHZML010000050.1, forward strand.
TCAATGCCGAAGGTTCACTCGTACTTAGAAATCAATACCGGCTATAAAGCTAATAACAATGCAAATTCTACACTATTACTTAATTTTCTGCGTTGTGGTGTTGATAATAATTGTAAATATATCCATTAAACAAATAAATTGCAGTTTTCCAGAAATGATAAACTGAATTTTATTTCATTCGTAATAGTTCGTGCGTTTTCGGTGGTTAAGTACAAAGCCTCGGCTTCGGCCAAACCTTTGGAAGATTGTAGCCTAAGCTGAATGTGTAGCCGAAGGTGTATTTTTTTGGCCGAAGCCGAAACTGAATCTTCGGTCAGAATTTAATTGGTGGAACCGATTACCAGGGCTATGCGAGGTGTTACTGTACTGTAGGTTTAACATATTTATTGTTAAATTAAATATTGGCTGATGACATGCTGCACAAAAAAGTTACGTTTTTAAAATAATTTTTGCATGGACAATATTTACACCTATATTTACAATATATATTTGATCATTTGAGTTTTTTTAAGCATTTTTATCAGAAATTAAACATGCGATGAAAGTCATGAAAAGTAGGAAAGGCCCAGAATTCGATATTCTCAAGGACGCCGGTAAGTCTGCGTATGATGTAATTATACGGCTCTAGAATTTTGAGTTATTGTATTAGGATACTCTGTCATACACGCAACTAACTGTAGCCCCAGTTCTTGAATAGTGTAATTTTAAAGTACATTTATGACCTTTTAGTAACAAAAAAATGAGAGAAATATTTTTTTTAATTACTAAAAAATTACTTTTTTTTAGTAGTCTAGTTTTGATCTAGGTATGCGATATCATAATTTATCATAAAAAACTTGTGTAAACTATTCACTAAAATTCTCACGAATCGTCAAAAAATTATACTAGTGTTTCGTCTATATATATAGTTATTGCGAAAAAGTACGTAAACATAACTAGGCGACATAGGTTGAGATTCCGCGGTCAATTTTAATGAGAGGGTGGCGGTCATACTGTTTAACTTCGGGATGTATGATTGTAAAAACTGTTGAACCATTACAGGTACATATTCGAAATTGTTTGACAGTAGATGGGCAGTATATTTTTACATTGATACACATTACATTTTTTGGAATTGGTAAGCTGTATTTTATTATAATCGCTACTACTTATTACCACTAATATAATAAATATTATTTGACTTGTGTATGTTTTTATTTAATATACGCTTTTTTAAATATCAGTTTTTTCTTATTATTTTTCAAAATTATATCATGCCACGTAAATGCTGTGTTCCTAATTGCACATAACTCTAGGCCTTTGCACACTTTTCCTATATATGAAGGCGTATTTAAAGAATGGCTGCGTCGTATTGCAAGCACCAAATTTACCGAACTGAAGCATAACAGAAATTTATAAACGTCGCATATGTGACAAACATTTTTCGTCATTTAACAGGGACTCAACAACTAAAAGATTACTGATATTTTCTGTACCAACAATAGATGTAACTATCTATTTTTTATTGGCCTTTTAGACTCCACCTGTATCTTCGGCGTTGTGGTCCAGTCTACTGGGCAATCGTATATCTCTTGTTTTCATTATTATTTATCACTTATCATGAAACTTTTTGAAAATTAAATTCAACCAATTCCTACAAACATTAATAATTATATATTTTTAACACAATTGTTAGTTGTCTGTAATACTGATTTAAGTAGTAATAAAAAAGTTATTTTTTATAACCACAATGGTTTATTTGAATTTCAATTTTAAAATCATTAATTTTTCATTCTTAAACAATAAAATCATAAAACATAACTGTATATTTTCTGCATTATTAGTATATTGTAATAATTACTGTGAGACAAAATCTTTTTCATAGCAACTATTATAAATATTGTTCATTTTGCATTCGGCTCAGAAAATTTCTGAAATATCAACTAAGTAATAAAGTAATAATATTTTTTATTACAGGGTTTAATGGGGAAATAACAAAAGAAAATAGTTTTCGCTGTGGTCACCCACATGACAATCAAATAATATAAAAAAATGCTGAGTTTGGTGGCACTACAAGTTTCAGTTACAGTCTTAAAGGTTTGTATATTTTTCAACCCAAACTCTTAACAACAACAGTACAATTTTTAGTTGTCTGTCACAAAACAGCATGTATTTCAACTGAACCGCGTATTTGAGAAGCAACACTTGTCCATACATTTGGCATAATGTAGTTATGAATGACACATTTTTCCATCAGAATAGAGCTACAAATTGTATGTGAAATAACTCTTGTCCCATACCCAGTATGGATTTCTTTGCTCTTCAAAATTATGTTTCTTTGTCCTGGACAAGAGTTGTTTCTCAAGTTAACTATTGAAGGTTATTTTGTTAGAGGTGTTGTCAAAATGCAGAATGTTGCTTGCATTAATAGTATTCCAATTAAACACAAAAAAGGCATTAAGAATGTAGAATTCAAGTCTGAGAGAATTAAACGATGTAAAAAAATGCCCTAGGCCTGCAAGCCTAGCTTTTGACTTTATGCAGAATTGACAGCTTGCTACGGAACCCAGTGTAAGAATTTTTTTACCTCTGCCAATTAACAGTGAATATTTTCAACATTTATGACATCAAGTCTACATCCAGCTAATTGTATGTGTTTCGTGAAGGTGAAGTTAGGAAATAGCATCCTAAATAATGTAAAACATTGCATTTGTTCTCTGATGGGTGTCCTAGTCAAAACAAAAATCATACCACGGTTTGAGTTTTATTGGCTTTGGCATTAATGAGAAAGCTCAATACAATTACACATTATTTTCCCATTCGGGACACTCAATTTTACAATGCGATAGAAATTTTGCAGTCGTAAAGAGAAAACTGAAAACAACAGATAAGATCTACACGGTCGATGAATATATAGACATGATTGTAATCTCTAGTATTTAAAAAAATTTACAGTGAAAAGAGTTGACAGTAAAGACATTTTGAATTTTAATAAATAATGACCATCAAAGTATAAAAAAGTAAGTCTTTCACTGGAGTCTATTGGGAAAAAAGTACTCAGAGATATGAAGCAGTCGTTTGGAGTGCCAGAGTTTACCCATTCTGAAAATATGTAGCTATAGTAGCTGGTTTTCAGGATATTTAACAGCCCATCGATTTATTGATGGACTAGAATCGTCTACCTTTTAGTTGGCCATCAAAAACGATATTTCACTACCTAGTAAACAGGCATAGGAAAATAATTGTAAATTTCCAATAAATAAATAAATAATTAATGACATAAGCAGGTTAATCCTATGAATATAAAGATTTTAATTATAAATTATTTCTGTGGCCAATATCATCTGAAAATATTGACGAGTAATTGTTGTAAAAAGTATTTTTTTTATATTTAGTTGGTCATATTTCTTTCTTTATTTATAATAATGACAATATATTGATTAATAAATCTTCATACACTATAAACACAAGTTTTTGATATTTTATCAAAGTACAATATTAGTATTTTCATCATAAAATTTGTTCACTTTCATTACATATATTTGAGAAACAACACTTGTCCAAATTATTTGAAAAACACTTGTCCAGACATTTAGCATCCAAATTATAAGATTATGTCTTTAAAAAATACAAAATAGTATGTGTATATTATTTTATCTGATCAATTTTGTATACACTATTACATATTATTTTATACTGAAAATAACTTGACTAGATAGTTTTTATTGATTATCTCAGAAGTAAGTTTTGTGGACAAGTGTTGTTTCTCAAATACGAGGTTCATTTGCATTATTTACGCATTGAAATAATTACTGTAAAACTAAACCTTTTCCATTTTCACGTTTACCTTCATATTCAAATAAATAATAGCAAATCCTTAATTTCCAGAAACAGTAGAATTGATTAGAAAAGTACATGATTATACTCCACTGAAGATAGTGTATAACATATATACATAATACTCTAGTGAAGTAGTTTTTAGTTACCTATACTCTATTTTTTTTTAAATTGTAACACAGTGTTACAGATTAAATAGAAAACTTTTTTTTTCAAAATATAGTTCTGTGGTATTTTTAATATAAATTAAATGAATCAACTAGAAAGATATACAGAAAAAATCTATTTAAAGAAAAAATATTTAGTTGCTTCCGGGAAACCTTGACCTCTTTCTATCCCCGGAATAGGTCCAGGTTTAAATACCGGTAGCACTTATCTATATATTTTTTCGATAAATTAATTTTTTTCGGTATATATTTCTGGAAATAGCACATATTAATTTTTAAAACTTGTACATAATGTTTCAAAAACATTAAATGTTCATTATAACTATTGATTGAGATTATGGACACAAAACAGGATACATACATGTCATTTTTCAGCATTGCGGACTGCAAAAAACTTTTCAGACCTGCACATTTATAAAGTCCTCTACACTTCTCTGGTCAGATCTCAGGTAGAATATAATTCAGTCATATGGTCTCCACACTTCGTTGTACACTCGACGGTGATTGAAAGAATCCAGAGAAAGTTTCTAAGATTTATTAATTTAAAATTAAGTATACGCTCTGAGGATATCAATTATGATTATTTCCTTAGCTGTCTGAAATTGTTTAACTTATCAGTGAGACGTACGATGACCGACCTTAAATTTCTATACAGGATCATCAATAGTATGATAGACTGCCCCCAGATTGTTGGTCTGCTTGACTTTCACGCACTATTGAAGTCATCGAGACACAATTCTTTGTTTTATTACAGTGGTAATGTCAGAACTCATGCACTAGTTAACTCCGCAGTCTCCAGAATGCATTATTTGGGGAATGAATATGCGGAGGTAGTCGACATTTTTGCTGTTAATTTAATTTTTTATAGGACTACACTATTACAATTTTTTGTGTCTCAACTCAATGGTGATGGATAAATTGCTACTTCACATTTTATATTTATGTTTAATTTTGATTATGCTGACACTGAAATTTTATTCTTTGTGTATTGCACTTGTGTTCTAATTTTGTTATTTTACAAATTATGTTAATGCCTGAATAGGGCGTGTATAATAATAAATAAATAAATAATTATTTGTGACCCACATTTTTAAACCAAACTGCAAAACTTTTGAGACCATTATTTTTTTAACACCAATGTTAACAATTTTGTATTCTTAAGTGAAGTTTCTGTCAAAAAATTATCAGCTCCCTAACTACATTTATGAGGTAGATATGATATCGTTATATATTTTTATATTGATTGTCAAAAGTAATATTAAAATGATTGATTTCTTTGTTCAACAATAATTTTATCATATCAATGAATATATACGATTGAGGTAAAAACTGAATATTCTTAAGTTATTATAGATTTAAAAAAAACACAGGTGGAAATAAGTCTTAATTTACCATCATGCCATTTCTCCATTGAGATACATAGAGAGAATCAAATGACACACATTTATGCACTACATTTACCTTATACACTTTTATACACATTTGCATACCTAGGTTGGATTATTTAATCAAAACACTAATACATTTACTTTTATCATCTATTTCAGATAAGCTAAGCTATAATCAAGAGGTGATCAGCATGTACCTGCAGGCTTTACTTCTGATGAGAAGAAACTGTTCATCCGATGATTGAAATTTAAAAAGGTGACTGATAAAAGAAGAATATCAAAATGAAAGGTGGAAGCAGCTGAGGTTGCTCCATTTTATTATCATCAATTTAATAATTAAATAACTTCTTCTGTACAGTCAGATTAGGGAACAAAAAAAAGTTTAGTCTTTTTAGTTTAGCTTTATTTAAATATGGCAATAGATGTTATCGATATTTATCAAAGATATTATTTGCATTGCCCAGTCGAAAAACTATGAATACTTTGTTAAAAAAGTTACCTTGTTATCTTGTAATAGCTTTATTTTGTTAATATTACAGCAATTTAGCAGAAGCTAAAAGGTTTTTAGCTTCTGCTAAACTTTATTATTTTCTGCCCTATAAAACCCTGCATGTCAGTACAGTCTTGGCCGCGTCGAACAGAGCTTCTACAGATTTCGCTGCTGCAGCACTGTTCCGCCCGACATTCGTTAGTCAAACATTGATACCACCACTGAATAAACACAATAAATAATGTTTCAATGTTGGCTATGCTGAAATTCCAGTCTTATTTCACAGATGTCGCGCAAACAGCAATCTTTCAAGGAATGGTTTAAGTCTCGAATAAAATAACAAAACAAATATCTTTAAAGATTTTACTAGGGGTTGCGATATTTGATACAATGACATAAGTTTTCCAAAATAGTATGTCGGTATAACAGTTTTCCGAAACAATGTCGCTGTGACGTAGCGCTATTCAGATTTTTAAAAATATTTTGAAAGTGTCATTTTTATTTTTTATGTACATGTTATTAAAATATCTACAACATTCTACTGACAATATTTTAAAACATATTTCAACTGTCGTTTTCGTGTCGTATATAGTTTTCGAAGTGTTATTAGTTATTGTTTTCAGAAGAGTGGAATATAAAATCCCCAAGTAACTGCATTTAAAAGTAATTTCTCAAAGTGATGTATTTGCGATAAATATTTTAACAAAATGTGGAATTTAAAAGGTTATGTATACGCTGTGTGCCGACAATAGACCAAATAATACTTTGTATAACACTGTTTTCCATTCTACAACACATAAAGTGATAATTATTTATCATTACTTAATTCAAAATCTAATCCATCCACCCTATTATTCCAACTCAGTGATAAAAGCTAAACTCCATTTTTACATTTTTCATATCCTAATGGTAAATCATTTAGTAGGATACGTAATATTATTATGGATAATTAATAATTATATAATATTTAAATTCTTCAAGCATTTAGTTTGCAAAGACTGGAAAAAGAAAGACCTACAGTATTTAAATAATTAATATGTTATATATACATTGTTTAATGAATACATTATTACCACTGACATATCCAGCCAACCTTCATTCATAATTATACGCCGCCGGCTCTTGTGGAATCCCAACATCCGAAAGGTTAGTTTATTTAAATATTTGTTCATTTTATATTCATTCCCAGTTATAATTGTTCTATTCCATTCGTTCGCACATTTCGTTTAGTACAAAAACAATATTTCTCTAAACAATTAAGTAATTAAATTCCATGTTATTTTTAAAGTTTTATCTAATCAGTGATATATTAAAAATAGTTGTAGTTTACAGGATAGTTTTAATAAATTCTACTCTACGTGTAATAAAATAGTATATTATTATTTAGGTTTTCATCATACGTGGAAAAAATATATTGATATATATTGTAGACTTCCGATTATCTGGGATAGACGGTGAAATAAGTTCCGGTTAATCCTAAACTATTGAAATAATATATTCAATATTACAATAATACGATATTAAAAAGTTACAAAAATCTCGTAAAATCACGCCTACTGTCCGAAATGCCGGCCGGGATATTCAGGGTTGTCAAATAACTTTCATCAAAAATACTTTGTTACCCAATTATTATTTATTATACCTAAAAGTCAACATAAAAGAATATGGAATCAGTTAAAGAGATAAAAAATAACTTTAAAAAGATTGTGTTTTTTACCCTTTGCTGGTTTTTGACGAATTCTTCGAATATTTCTCAATATCATTTTTCAGCAAGAATTCTGTTATCCTGCTGCTCGAAGTAATCGAGAAGCAATTCCGCATAAAATTAGCCGACAAGGTGGTTGATTTTTTCTGAAGAAATCAACTAACCTTCATCTCTGTCATAATTATGTTGCATGTTATCGGTATGTAATTATGTTACAGGTTTTATTTTGCATAGTTATGTTGCATTCTGCATTTGTCAATTCATCGCAAATTCGTAAAACTATTTTTTGTGAGTTTCTTTAAATTGGAAAAATTCTTCTATTAAATTTGCTCCGTCATAAGATCTTTGATTTCTATAAGTGGTTGGAAGTTGAGGTGAATTTTCGTTATAATATTTAACTGAGAATTAAGGGAGCGATAGATTACACGTTCGCTTTGACGGGTTTAACGGAGTTTTGTACTTAAAATAATTACTAAAATAAAATATTAATAATAAGTAAGTAAGACTAAAAATATATTACTTAAAATGTAAACATTCTTAGGTTTTCACGGCCATTCCAAATCTACTGTGCGCAGTTTTCTAGGCTACTCTGCTGTGTATATCTGACCTTTCTGGCCGACGTTTCGAATCCCATTGCAGGGTCCATCATCAGTCTGATGAACTCTGAAATCCAAAACGTCGGGCAGAAAGGTCAGATATATACGGCAGATTAGCTCAGAAAACTGTACACAGAAGATACTTAAAATGTGTTTTCAATAAATAAATAAAAACTTTGTTTTAAATAGTAGTTGAAGCCTGAAAACATGGAAGTAAATGCAATATATTAGTTAAAATTGTCTGTTTATATAAATGCAAAGCGTTTTAAAACCATTAAAAAATGTCTTGCAAATTATTCATTTTTAACATTTTCTTAATTTTTAAATACAGATTTGTCTACGTTATCTTGGCTTTCAGATTATTAGAAAATATATTTATCTATTTCGTGTATGCAAGAATTTCCAATAATAAGGCAATTTTGTGGAACACTTACAATGATTTAATGGTCGCTTCTTACAATGCCTGCATTTTCGTAATGATGGCAAATAATATCGAGTTTATTAGTTTTACATTAGTGTAAAGGTCCAATCTAAATTATGGTTTTTAAAAAAATCTAGTTCAATGATGGTAAACCTCCCCCCCCCCCTCCCCCTATATATTTATACATATATATTTTTAAATTTAAATTGTACTTGAAAACTGATATTAGTGAACACTAGCATGTTGCTCAAAACGCTATGGCGTGTCACTATTGACACACGTGTCATAGGTTAACCATCACTGATCCAGTGTATAATTTCTGATATAAATGAATAATAAATACCCACATTTTCGTAAAAAACGTGAAAAGTTGAATTAGTATTGAAACGCTCCCTTAAACCATTTAACCACCCAGAAAACGTTAGAATCACCCGGTAATATTAATTCGTCATAAAAATATTTTGCTTTACCCGCGCAAATTAAATAACTGTGGCACCCCTAACAACAAATGCTGGCGCCATCACAATTTAACGTGCGGCTAAATCGTAAACAGGCGACAATGACAACTCATAAAACACAAACATAAACAAACGAAATACCTAGGACCCAAAAGATCCGCGTCCTCAGAGCTCTTCCATTAGGGAACATGGCTTGGCAGCCTACCGTCAGATAGAAGGTACTTTGTAAAAAGGTTTACATATTAACACGGTACACGTATTCAAATCTGAAGGTGCCAGTATATTTTTTTATATTGAGCTTTTATTTTATCAGATATGTACAATAGATTCTCATATTTTATTTTCCCGTTTCCTAAAATTGTCCTTATATTAGATTAATTGAACCGCGCGGAAGTGCAATAAATATCATACATCGCTAAAATCAGGATTATTATCAGTATTTTTATAAATTTGTTCGGTAAATTGTATAATATGAGTTCATTACTCGCTTTGTTCACTTGGTTGATAAGACGCCTTAATAATAATATAATTATCTAAAATATGTATTCATAATATTATATTCTTATTTAAATTTGTTTAGTTACTTTAACATTGCATTTTCTTTTTTCGTTTTCAGTATAATGAATAATTACATTTAATAGTTAATTTAACTAGACAATTTAGTGAACTTTTTAGTGATAATTCAGAAGTTTTTGTAATAGACACCTAATAAAGTAATAATGAATGGCAAATGTTTTAATATAAATATTATAATACTAATAGATTCATTTATGGGACTTTTATCTGTGTGGCACGCACACGAAACACCGCGATATATAAAATGATATATTTATTGCCTTTTGCCGCATCGTCATCAAAATCACTATTACTTCCAAATCGAGATCATGCGCCTTTCAGCTTCATTATAAGATATCGATAGCACATTTTCTTCGTTTCTTCGATTTTCGTGTTTCTTCGATCATAGAGTTGCGCATATTCGGTGGAATATTAAACTCCTTCATTCATATTCTTTGTTGGTAGTGAGATCAATCGTTGTATTTAATTTAAAACTCATCAAAATATTTTGCCAATGTGAAAAGTTTTGGCTAATGAATTTTCTATTTTTTATGAACTTCACATTAATTTTTCCAGCAATGACTGTTGTAATGACAACCTTTTTTAGATTTAATCCAATCTCCGTCTGGGGGCTTTGTTTATTGGATATTCTTTGACAAAAACAGTACACACAATTATTGTATACAGAATCGCAGAATGCAACAGCCACGTTCACTTTTCACAATTTTCCAGCGTTAATACCTATGTGTTTGAAATCGCTTCACATATTTCATTAGAACAAATGATCAATTTCATATATAAAAGTGTTAGCTTTGAAAAAATATTTTTAATTAAAGAACGCAATAATTTGGACAGCCAAATTATTGTGTTCAACACCGACAATTTTGGATTTCAATTAAATTTAATAAATAATTTCAAAAGAAATACCTACCCATGTATTTTTTAAATGCACGTTGTCCGTGAAATTGTATTGTTTCATGTCCCGGGCAATTTCCTTTCGGGATAAAATGGAAACAATGCTGTCGCCCTTTGCCGATTTTGTACATCATAGTTTTGGCCCATTCATATTTTCTAAACATATGTAACTTATGCTGGATGAACTTATCGGATTGTTTTAGTATAATTCAGAGAAACGGACTTTCAAAGTGCTATTATATTTATTTTCGAGTAATTTAAATACTTATATTAGAACTAATATTTACATTCCGCCGCCCTTAGGCACCCGCCTTTCCTGCCTATGCCCACGAGACGTCACTGTATACACTGAGCATGTACACATACATATACACGGCGAACGAGTGGGCGCGTTTATGCCAGCAGTCCACTCTCGCTGAAGCTCCTCGGGCGAGGTGCCGAGATCCGAGCGGTACAAAATACACTCTCGCCGAGGCTCCTAACCCGCCTCTCCGCGTCCGCTAGTAGCTCCCGTAGTACCCCGCCACTGGCAACCGATACCAATGATGCTATGGTCTTGGTTGGCGGGGGGGTGTGCGGAGAGAGGTAGACACGTAAATATGCGCGCGGCCCGCATGGAACTGAACATTTCGAAGGATGATGCGCGCGCGTTGGCGAGCGATAAGTAAATCACATTGCTCGTTGATATTACTTGCGCTTTACGATACGCAACACGGAAGGGTGACAAGATAAAGTAGCCGACAGACGTGATCACTATACAAGCACTGGTCGCAGCACATACTTCGCATCGCATGTATCTTTTATGTATGCTCATCGTTCAGTTGATTGACGAATGTGCAGTATTCGAATAACAATAATTAAAACTATTTTTAAAAATCATTAACATTGTTGCTGCATTACATCATTACAAGGTTGCTTTATTACTTGAATCGAAATTATTGGTAAAAATTAATGAAATATATATTATGGCATTTGATCGAAATTCTTCGATTAAATAGTATACATATTTAGTTGATTAAATAGTAAAAGAATTTAAGTTACACACAAAAGTTATTTTTCAGTTTAAATTTTATATGATATATGCTGACTGCAATTAACACATCCTCTGCGGTGGTGGGTCAGATCTGACCAGGGTTTTTGTAAAAATATGAATTACGCTATAAATATTTGTAATGCTGTTTTCCTTCTAGCTAATCTTTTATTAAATTTTTACAAATAATGTGAGATACAAATAAATGTTATCGGACGAGATTCAAATGAGTTATTGATAAAAATGTGAAAAAATGCTCAAAAACTGACCAAAGATAGTAGCTTTTACGGGATTGAATCTTAGAGCTTACGCCAAAACATATATTGTCAACATTTTGAGCACATTTATTTACTGCGGGTAGACAAAGGATACCAGGTATGCGTCCATGTATTTGTTTTGACTTATTTTCATCTGGCCGCCTCTAGACAATGCCAGTAATATAACTATTTGAGGGGCGTTGCGCCTACCTGTAAGTTTTATGACACTACCTGGTCGGGTTTTCAATATTATTGTTGCTAATTATAAGTGACAAAAGGCAGTTCCGACATAGTTTAGAAGGGGGTCAGCCATGGGGCAATTGCTATTTATATTTTTGACAATTATATTCTAACAATAACAGACAATTTAATATATTTAACAATCTAATGGGAATTCACAAAACACAATCAATATTATATCTATTTTGAGTATAAGTTGTTTATTGTTATACTTATTTTTTAAAATGATGTCAATTACACTCGCTTTTGCTTATAATATTGTTGATTGTGTTTCGTGTAAAAAGGGTGTAATTTTTATAATATATTTATTTCACTTCTATAAATATTTTGTTTAAATTATTTTCATTCAGTTTACGTGTGAAAAATACTAATATATAAAAAAAAAAAACATTTTAATTGTTTATAACCACTGTTACACACCAGCAGGTAGAAACAATCGCCAAGCGACGAGAGGATCATATGCTCAGTAGATGTTTGTAATTTGGCTTTGTAGGGTGTCTGTTAATGCGTGAGAATGTGTACATTATTTGTAATAATTTTAATTTTTTAGCAGAAACATTACGGCACATCATGCCATTTCATTAAATCACATTTAAAATGAAATATCTATAAAAAAATCCCTCACAAAACGGTTGAAAAACCGAAAACTTGAGGTGGGTCTAAAATGACCCACAACCGCCGGACATGTTTTGTTTTAACCCATCGGGCGGTAAGTGTTAAATAATGCCTGAATATTATATAAACATTCTACTTCTTTGTGTTGTCCCACTAATAAATATTATTTGACTTATCTTCCTATGTTTTAATTGATCATACACTTTTTTTAGTATAAGTTTTTCCTATATGTTTTTTTCTATTATTTTTAGAAATTATATCATGTCACAGAAATGCTGTGTTCCTGTAGTATAGCTGGGCCTTTCCACATTTTCCCTATATATGAGGAAGACGTTCTGCATCATATTGCAAGCCATATATTCACCGGATTAAAGGATGAACAAATTTATAAACGTCTCTTATGTGACAAACATTTTTCACATTTCAACAGGGACTAGACAACAAAAAGATAACAAATATATTCTGTACCAACAATAGATGTACCAGGTAACTTTTTCTTCTTCTTTATCAGCCTTTTGAACCCTATCGTGTATCTTGGGCGTTGTAATCCAGTCTACTGGGTTATCGCCTACCTCTCACTTTCATTATTATTTATCACTTATCATTAAAGTTTTTAAAACCATCGTATTAAAAAATGTATTTACCAAATTTGAAATATGAAATTCATTATATTAATGTTAGAATAATAGAATATGTAATATAAGAGTTCAATTTATCGTATTGCTGAAATGGAATAAAATTAGAAAGCCGATAAAATAATTGAAATATGGAATGGGGATCGTATCATTTTCATTTAGGTCTAATTAATATTAAATTAAATTATTGTTAATATTGGTCCCTTTATATTAAATGAAATAACAAGCATTTCTCAATTTTCAGAAACTGTAGAATTAATTCATCAGTCTCCGATTGATATTGATATTCGAAACCTGCGAAACGAGTACAGCAAGCACGAAAAGGTTTGAATTTATAATAGAATTTATTTAATTATTTGAACAAATCTTATTTTCTTGTTTTACTTAGGCAATCCACCCTTCAAGAGTGATTTGTGGCATTAATCAAGTAAAAATTATATTTTATAGAATAAGTACAATATTATTATAGAATAGGAAATATTACTAGTCAATTCATACCATTATCGTTAAAAAATTAGGATATTATAGAGATCAAATGTGGCGAATTGAGAAAAAGATGACATATGTTTGCCGGGAGCTGAAGTTTACTATTAACAATATAACTGTAAAAAAAATTGTGATCCGTGATGGACAAGCAAAAAAAGACATGGTCAAGGGTCAGAACTTATTTTAACAGAATCAAAAACACCGTTACTTACTCTGACTTACTGAACCTAAAAATACTTGTCGGCCCTTTGTTCAAATAAATCTTTACTTTCTCGCACTTCATTCAATTACAACAAATAAACTATTCAATATGCTTGATTAAAATAATCTCCCATTAATTTGAGTTTTGGCTCTTGTCCCTGTTACAAGTGAGGAGAACATTGACTTAATCCTATTTTTCATAGTTTCAAAATAGTATAAATATTTATGCGACATATTCTGTGTATGCATCTCAATAATAAACAGCTAAAACAAGCAATGATGTTGCAGATTTTTGTGTGACCTGTCCAAGATTCAAACATTTAATAAGTTCAGTTTTAATACTATTGTAAAGATTTTGGTTATAAATTCACAAAATTTTGTTAATTAATTGAAGCTCTTTATAAGTATACATTTAGTATTCAGTTAAATATTTGTTTCCACCCTGAAAGGTGTATAAATAAATAAATAACATAGTTTTATTTTTCTTTCATCCAAATAATTATTGATTATTATGTAGTTATAAAATGTGAATTTTATTTAAAACTTCATAACTATACAATTTTACTATTTACATGAATTCATTTTTCATAAATTAAAAAACTTTAAATGTTGACTATTTAATTATAATACTATTTGTAGATGGATTATTTAATTTAAACATTAATACATTTACTTTTATCATCTATTTCAGATAAACTAAACTACAATCGAGAGATGCTCAGCATGTGCCCTGCAGGCTTGACTTCTGAAAAAACTGTTCATCCGATGCATGAAATTCAGAAGGGTGATAAAAGAAAAGTAAAAAGGGAGGGTGAAAGCAGCTGAGGTTGCTAAACTTTATTACCACAAATTCTTGAATGAAACAAATTCTTCTTTTATTCACTGTCAGATTAAGAAACAAAAAAATATATATGTGGTCGTAGTTACACTAAAGATAACAAAATTTTTGGTTTAGCTTTATCTAAATATAGCAATAGATGCTATCGATTTTTATCAAAAATATATGCATTGCGGAGTCGAAAAACAATGAATACTTTATTAAAAAAGTTTCCTTTTAGGTCGGGTATGAATATACATATTTAAAAAAATATAGAAATAATGACAAAGTTTGTGTTACTATTTGATGAAATTTCTATATCACTTAATCTAATGTACAAAAGTAGTTCCGATTATATTTAAGATTTTCAAGATGTCAGAGATGGCCTGCGAAGACCAGTTTTTGCAGATCATGCATGTGTTTTCATGTTAAGAGGACTTAAGACTAAATAGAAGCAGCCAATTGGATTTTTATTTTGCCAAGGCACAATAAAATCACGTAATCGAGTTGTAGTTTTAAAAAAAATTATTGAACTAGTTTTATCAAGTAGTTTAGAATTAGTAGGTATGGTGTGTGTTCAAGCTTCTATTAATGTTTCTAATATTAATATGCTTAAAAGAGAAACCCAAGAAAATTATAATCTCTTAAACATAGAAAATAGTCTTGTAGGTTTTGAGTTACATGGTAGGGAAATTGTCTGTTTTTTTGATACTCCACACTTACTAAACAATATGCTGACAAAAAATGTTATATTTAAACAGGAAGATATAGTAAAGATTGCCAAGTGGGAGCATATTATTTAGGCATATAATTATGACCGCATGTTGGGTGACAATATACACACTTTTCCCAGAATAACATTTGGTTTCTTAAAAATAGAACAAAACGTGAGCGTGCATTTTAAATTGTTTCGAAAATCAAACATATAATACCTGTTTGCTTTTTATTTGAGCACAACATAAAAAGTACTTGTGTTAATTCTATGTTATATTATGTCGATATATGTAAAGTAATATATGATAAAGTCACTTTATATTTAGAAACTAAAAAAAATATTTAGACCAAAATTAATCAAACACGCCACTTTATATTTACTTAAAATACAATTATTTAATAAAAATCTTTCAGTTCATAATAGAGATTGTGTTGGTGCAAATTAATTATAAGACCTTATTAAAATTAATATAATACATTATATTCTCTAAATATTCTTTCTTCTTTCTCATTAAAAAATATTTTTTATTCCAAAAAATAATGTCTAATAAAGAAAAATAAATATTGAGTTGATATAGTATTGTCAAAGTTATTTACTATTACTACTATTAATCAAAAAATTTCTTTTCTGCATGCATAATCTATTGTGAACACATCATCCATCGGGATATTTTGTCAACTTGTGATTGATTTATAATTTTTTTTTTTTGTGACTTCAATAAAGCCTGTTTAATTTTCTGGTATGTAGTCTTTATGTAGTCGAATGAAAAATTATTTTTACATTCTAAATAATACTTCAAAATGTTCAACATTTGAAAAATTTAATGTCGTCCCAGTTAATCTGCAACCCGAGAGTCTACTGTATTGATTAAGTGGTACCAGGCAGTTGAAACATTTAATTGTACCATAAAAAATAATACTAATACAGTAAAACCGCGATATAACGAAATCCAAGGGACCAAAAAATAAAAATTCGTAATAACGAATTCCCACATATAACGAAATAAATAAAAAAAATCCTACTATATGTTACGCGCCGTCGCAAAAAAATGTCGCGCGGCTTCAAAAAAGATCGCAAATTCTGCAAACAAAGAAGGAAAAAGGCCATAGGGAACTGAATACCTACATATTTTTAGTAGTTTTGTTATTAAAACAGATAAGCAAATGGATAATCAAAGGAATTAAATTAAGAACAGAACCTATTCAACACTAATTGGAAGATATTTTTGTAAATTCCAGAATATTGCAAACACAAAACAATATTTTAATTATGTTTAAATGTAGAGCCGCTTCAAACATAGTTTTGGGCATGAAACATAAACAATAATTCAAAAATAAAAATTTGACAGTTGAATCGCGGCATTTTTATAAAATGAGTCGTATATAAATTACGAAGGTACTTACCGGTAACGGCGGCAACCACTTCAAAATATGATACTATGAACCCAAGAAGAAGTTTGAATTGTTTTACTACCTTGTCGGCAGACCGCCGCGCACCGCCGAAAAGGCCATTAAACCGTTCGCATACGGCAGATGCAGCGGCGCGGCTTTGTAAGTGCGAAATAATATTTTCATCTTTTAACATTTTATTTCGTTATAAATTTACGTAAATGTATTGGCATTTTTTCGTACGGGACAAAAATGATTTTGTTATGAATATTAACGGGATTTCGTTATATAAATGCATTTTTGTATGAAAAATTGGTTTTAGGAACTAAATTTCGATTTTTTTTCGATATACGTCATTTTTCGCTATATCGGGTTTCGTTATATCGCGGTTTTACTGTATATGCAATCATTTAATTTATTGCAGATTATAAGCTTAAGTTACTCAAATTTCTTATGTTTTTTGATTGAATCTAAATAACAATTTAAACATTATCCACCATTTAAAATTAGATTACATGTAAAATCACTTTGGATCTTACCTTTATGGTTCTTTACGATATTAAGAATTTTTTAAAACTAAAAATATGTTCATACATCAATTTCAGTTAAAACAAATGAAGATGAGCATGTGATGTTGAGATAATATTATAATTCTAGTAATAACATAATTAAAGAATGAATAGTTAATGTATTTGCACTACATAACCATAGCGGAAATTGTGACCTGGTAATGGTATTAGTGACTTTGACATTTTTTAATTTTCTTACGTTTTTCTATTTTTTTTTCAAAGACTGCGTCAACATAGCATTTCTGTATTCTATCTTGCGGTGAATTATTTAAGGTGGACGTCTCCTAACTTTGGTAGCAATATAAATCAACCATCAAATGGGGTTGATCTTTTTCAATGTCGATGTAGCCAAATAAATAATGAAATTGCTAAATAATAATTGTTATTAAAGAACTAAGTAATCTTCACAATTTTCCCCGATAGAGTGGGCGGATAAAATTATGGTTATTTAGAGCAATTTAAATGATATATAAAGGATGTAGGATTCACATTGCGTATAGTTCACATTAATTGTGCAACTACTCTTAATCAATTAAATGAAATTCAATCCAATGAAAATTGCAACCATAGCCTTGCACATTTTTCAAGAAAAGTGCAATTCTGGCTCTTCAAAATAGGAAGAAATTACGCCCAAGAACTTTTAAAAGTCCAAACTTGAGATTAAAACTGCTACAACAGTAACTATATATTATTTTTTATACATTGAATATTGTATTTGCTTTTAAGTTTTATGTTAATTTATATGTTATCTAATTGTATCTTGTTTTACTCTTTATGTATATATATATTTATACATTGAACAATGCATTTACTTCAAGTTTTACAATGTATTTATTTAATCTAATTGCATATTGTTTAACTCTTTATATATATATTTTTTTTTTTTGTAGTTTGAACATTGCATTTACTTTAAGTTTTACAATGTATTTATATGTTATCTAATTGCATCTTGTTTTACTCTTTATATATATATTTATATACTGAATAGTGCATTTCCCCTAAGTTTTACAATGAAATTTATCTAATCTAATTGCATTTTGTTTAACTTTATATATGTATATATATATATATATTTTTTGTACATTGAATATTGCACTTTGTTTACTACTATACAGGAATAGCACTGTCTGCTATAATATAGTAAAATACTAGTGTAGCAGGCAGGGTACCCAAATATATGTCTTACTTTAATTTATCTGATTATAACAATATAACACACTGTACTATGAATCAAAAATAAATAATTATTATAAGTAATATTTTTAATTTGCATGAACTTAATGTAAAATAAATATCAAATCAAGATATATTTTCTATGTTATTATTTATAATATACTATAATAATAAAATAGTTTCCATTTGTTTTTGAATCTAAAAAATTTTGTATGTTATGTAGGTATTAAAATATTTATTTTGTCCAGTAATAATTTTTTTCCATTTATACTCTTATTGTTCCATATGCGTATTGATATATAATCTGTTGCCAACCAAACAAAAAGTGGTCGCCTCAAGTCACTTTGCTAGGGCACGAGCGGATTCACCCGACCGAAGTCGAGATCTTCACACTCGCTCCAAACCGTCGGTGGACACAGACTCGAAAGCCGGTACCGGACCGAGGGATCGGGGCAGAAGGCTGCTGGACGGCGAGCAAAATGGAAAACACTTGCTAAAGGTGTATTCAGTGCACCGCAGTATGTAGTTGTGTAGAGACGAGACGTTTGACGAAAAGTGACCTCCATACTGCGGTGCGCTTGTATTTATTCAAGTTGAGTGGACGTGCGCCGTTATTAGCGCGCGCCACCCCAAAATCACCCACCGCACCAATCAGGGCGTGTTTACAAGCCTAACCGCGCCCCAAGCGATGCGGCGGCCGGCGCCGCCTGCCGGCCGAACGGCGCAACATTGCTCCATTTTTCGGTCGCGGGCTGACAGGCGGCAGAATCCGTTTTACGGAGACAAATAATTAAAAAACTATATTAAAATTAACAATGGGGGATATCACGAGTAGGGAATTTTGTAGTGAATATCGCGACCCGTGATATCCCGCAACAAGAATTATCCGGCCAGTGTTTCTTTTTGAGTTATTCCATTTTTAGTAATTTCGTTACTTTGAAATGGTCGCTAAGCGAGTTTCTTTGAGCGGAGGGCTCACCGTTGTGGCCTTGATGAGGGAACTTTGAAAAATGTGAAAACTGGCGGGATAATTTTGTATGGGTGCCGTGGACTACGACATTTGTTTATTTCTACTGCTGTCCACGGCATTAAATAAACTAAATTTAACAACATGGGCGGCGTACCGGCGGGTGGGCAAAGGTTTATTGTGTTCCCAATCCCGCGGCACGCCGCGTAAAGCAAATAATAATTATTTATAAGTAAATAATAATATTTCACAACTAATTAACAAATACGTAACATTTCATTTTTATGGCAATAGTC
>JAHZML010000051.1:0-2500 GCA_031772225.1 Eubasilissa splendida
TAAGTAAGAATAAAGTAAGAATAAAAATAAAAGTGTTAAATATTAACAAAATAAAATTCAAAATGTTTTTCAATTTTGCATTCTTTTTAGATTGATTTCCTTAATTGTCCTGACCACTCCCCTCATATACAGCATAAACCTGGGTGTTACACATCTATGGTCCATCATCCCTGATATCTCGTCCATGTCTACACTGTGTCTGCGACACACTGCATCCATTTGATGTCTATCGTAGCTAAAGAACGGGCATTCCTTCAGTAGGTGTGTAATGGTCTGAGTGGTTTTATCATCGCACGGGCAGGTATCGTCATCAACCAGCTTGAAACGATGCAGGTAGCTGTTGAAGCATCCGTGTCCTGTCATTGCTTGCGTTAGTTCATAGTTAGTTTGATAGACTTTGTGGAACGATATAGCACTTTTAACGTCAGGAAAAAATAGTTTTGTAGTGCTTCCTGTCGTTGATGAAATATATCGTTTGTTCCATTCTCCTATCATTCTTTCTTTGATTCTCTTTTTGGCGAAGCTTAGCGGGAAAAGGTCATAATCGGGCTTCGTCTTTTTTAGGGTAGCCTCTTTAGCTTTGCTATCTGCAAGCTCGTTTCCAGGGATGCCTATATGTGCTTTGATCCATCCTATTTGCACGTGTTGTTTTCTATGTAGCAGTTCCGTTAGCTTTCCTCTTATTTCAAATACAATTGGGTTTACAGCTTTAGTGTCTTGGATTGCTGCTAGACAAGATTGGCAATCGGTCAATATAGATATATTTTTCCAGCGGGTAGGCGGTTTACACATAACGTACACTAATGCTTCTTTAATTGCAAATAGTTCCGCTTGGAAAACAGAGCAATAATTTTCTAGCTTATATTTTCGTCCTGGCAGCTCTCTGTCTTCTTCAAAAGGGACGAAGGCAGCTCCCACTTTCCCTTCTAATAAGCTGCCATCCGTGTATATCGTGACTTCAGAGTCCAGATTTGCAGGTAGATTCTCCCCAAGTATTTTGCAGTGGACTGCTATTCTATCAGCTGGGTGTGGTAGTTGAAAATATTCTATCGACCCTTGATATTTTCTATCTTTCGGTAAGTCCATTAAATTTTTTTCCCTTTTGACGCGATATAGTTCAGATATTTCTTTAATTTTAATATCTAAAGGAATTATCCCGCACAGGACTTGCGCTGATGTTAAAGATATCGTCCTGTATCCTTTGCAACATCGTATGGCTATTTGCCTCTGGACTGCATTTAGCTTTTTGACGTTATATTTCTTGCCTGCTGCTTCTGCCCAAACTGGTGCTGCGTATGTAATCAGAGGCTCAATTGCTCCTTTATATATTTGATTAATTACCATGGGAGATGCTCCCCATGTAGGTTTTGCTGCACGTATAATTTTGTTAGTCATTTTTGATGCTTTTTTACACGTTTCGTCTACGTGTTTGGACCAATTTAAATTTTTATCAATTATTACTCCCAGTAGTTTGAAGTCATCGACAAATTCCAATACATTCTGTCTCATTTTGATAGTTGGTGGTGGATCTTTCCTTCTCGTGATGTACATAGCTTTTGTTTTTTCCTCAGAGAAGTGGAGTTTCGCTTTAGATTCCCATTCCGTTATGACACTTATGGCGTTATTCGATTTCTCTTCTAAATCATGAGAATTATCGCTTGTTATGATAAGAAACAAGTCATCTGCAAATGCTCGAATTTCTACGCCTTCCCCGAAATGTATTTGCAAGAGGTCATCGATGATTATATTCCAAAAACTTGGGCCGCATGCAGACCCCTGAATGCAACCTTTGTTGGTCTCCTTAGTTTTTGTGCAATCGAAGTGCGTTAGGGTGACTCGTCTTTTATTTAAGTAGCTCAATACCATGCAATAAAGATTTCGAGGGCATTTTTTCTTCTTTAATTGTGATAACAGGAAAGGCCACCAGGCATTGTCAAATGCACCTTTTATATCTAGAGATATAGCGATGGTTAGTTTTTTGTTCCTATAAGCTCGTTTGATAGTCTCGAGTGAAGCCATTAGAGCATCCTCTGTAGACTTTTGAGGTGTGAACCCAAACTGATTATTGCTAAGTCGCTTATTTCTGTGTAGGTGCCAGTTAATTCTGTTGATTATAAGTTTTTCAAGCACTTTCCCAAAAACTGAGATCAAACCAATTGGTCTATAGGAGCTTACGTCTCTTAAGTCATCCTTGCCTGGTTTGGGTATCACTATCACACTAGCTTTTTTCCAGCACACAGGAAAATATTGCAGCCGTAGACAAGCATTAAACAGTTCAACTATTACTTTTGGGCTGCTATTGTATACATGCAAGCATATATCAGCTGTAAAGTTATCTTTCCCGGGTGCCTTTGTAGGAGATATACTTTTAATAGTATCTTCAACTTCCACATTAGTGAATGGCGGATCGTTATTTGTACAAGGTAGAGTTTTCGCGGATTTCCTTATTTCTGTTTGTTCAACATTGTCTAACTCTTCATTATCATCGGGAAAAAACCTC
>JAHZML010000051.1:17500-22500 GCA_031772225.1 Eubasilissa splendida
TTAAGTTAAGTTAAGTTAAGTTAAGTTAAGTTAAGTTAAGTTAAGTTAAGTTAAGTTACGTTAAGTTAAGTTAAGTTAAGTTAAGTTAAGTTAAGTTAAGTTAAGTTAAGTTAAGTTAAGTTAGTTAAGTTAAGTTAAGTTAAGTTAAGTTAAGTTAAGTTAAGTTAAGTTAAGTTAAGTTAAGTTAGTTAAGTTAAGTTAAGTTAAGTTAAGTTAAGTTAAGTTAAGTTAAGTTAAGTTAAGTTAAGTTAAGTTAAGTTAAGTTAAGTTAGTTAAGTTAAGTTAAGTTAAGTTAAGTTAAGTTAAGTTAAGTTAAGTTAAGTTAAGTTAAGTTAAGTTAAGTTAAGTTAGTTAAGTTAAGTTAAGTTAAGTTAGTTAAGTTAAGTTAAGTTAAGTTAAGTTAAGTTAAGTTAAGTTAAGTTAAGTTAAGTTAAGTTAAGTTAAGTTAAGTTAAGTTAAGTTACGTTAAGTTAAGTTAAGTTAAGTTAAGTTAAGTTAAGTTAAGTTAAGTTAAGTTAAGTTAAGTTAAGTTAAGTTAAGTTAAGTTAAGTTAAGTTAAGTTAAGTTAAGTTAAGTTAAGTTAAGTTAAGTTAAGTTAAGTTAAGTTAAGTTAAGTTAAGTTAAGTTAAGTTAAGTTAAGTTAGTTAAGTTAAGTTAAGTTAAGTTAAGTTAAGTTAAGTTAAGTTAAGTTAAGTTAAGTTAAGTTAAGTTAAGTTAAGTTAAGTTAAGTTAAGTTAAGTTAAGTTTAAGTTAAGTTAAGTTAAGTTAAGTTAAGTTAAGTTAAGTTAAGTTACGTTAAGTTAAGTTAAGTTAAGTTAAGTTAAGTTAAGTTAAGTTACGTTAAGTTAAGTTAAGTTAAGTTAAGTTAAGTTAAGTTAAGTTAAGTTAAGTTAAGTTAAGTTAAGTTAAGTTAAGTTTAAGTTAAGTTAAGTTAAGTTAAGTTAAGTTAAGTTAAGTTTCAGTTAAGTTAAGTTAAGTTAAGTTAAGTTTAAGTTAAGTTAAGTTAAGTTAAGTTAAGTTAAGTTAAGTTAAGTTAAGTTAAGTTAAGTTAAGTTAAGTTAAGTTAAGTTAAGTTAAGTTAAGTTAAGTTAAGTTAAGTTAAGTTAAGTTAAGTTAAGTTAAGTTAAGTTAAGTTAAGTTAAGTTAAGTTAAGTTAAGTTAAGTTAAGTTAAGTTAAGTTAAGTTAAGTTCAGTTAAGTTAAGTTAAGTTAAGTTAAGTTAAGTTAAGTTAAGTTAAGTTACGTTAAGTTAGTTAAGTTAAGTTAAGTTAAGTTAAGTTAAGTTAAGTTAAGTTAAGTTAAGTTAAGTTAAGTTAAGTTAAGTTAGTTAAGTTAAGTTAAGTTAAGTTAAGTTAAGTTAAGTTAAGTTAAGTTAAGTTAAGTTAAGTTAAGTTAAGTTAAGTTAAGTTAAGTTAAGTTAAGTTAAGTTAAGTTAAGTTAAGTTAAGTTAAGTTAAGTTAAGTTAAGTTAAGTTAAGTTAAGTTAGTTAAGTTAAGTTAAGTTAAGTTAAGTTAAGTTAAGTTAAGTTAAGTTAAGTTAAGTTAAGTTAAGTTAAGTTAAGTTAAGTTAAGTTAAGTTAAGTTAAGTTAAGTTAAGTTAAGTTAGTTAAGTTAAGTTAAGTTAAGTTAAGTTAAGTTAAGTTAAGTTAAGTTAAGTTAAGTTAAGTTAAGTTAAGTTAAGTTAGTTAAGTTAAGTTAAGTTAAGTTAAGTTAAGTTAAGTTAAGTTAAGTTAAGTTAAGTTAAGTTAAGTTAAGTTAAGTTAGTTAAGTTAAGTTAAGTTAAGTTAAGTTAAGTTAAGTTAAGTTAAGTTAAGTTAAGTTAAGTTAAGTTAAGTTAAGTTAGTTAAGTTAGTTAAGTTAAGTTAAGTTAAGTTAAGTTAAGTTAAGTTAAGTTAAGTTAAGTTAAGTTAAGTTAAGTTAAGTTAAGTTAAGTTAAGTTAAGTTAAGTTAAGTTAAGTTAAGTTAAGTTAAGTTACGTTAAGTTAAGTTAAGTTAAGTTAAGTTAAGTTAAGTTAAGTTAAGTTAAGTTAAGTTAAGTTAAGTTAAGTTAGTTAAGTTAAGTTAAGTTAAGTTAAGTTAAGTTAAGTTAAGTTACGTTAAGTTAAGTTAAGTTAAGTTAAGTTAAGTTAAGTTAAGTTAAGTTAGTTAAGTTAAGTTAAGTTAAGTTAAGTTAAGTTAAGTTAAGTTAAGTTAAGTTAAGTTAAGTTAAGTTAAGTTAAGTTAAGTTAAGTTAAGTTAAGTTAAGTTAAGTTAAGTTAAGTTAAGTTAAGTTAAGTTAAGTTAAGTTAAGTTAAGTTAAGTTAAGTTAAGTTAAGTTAAGTTAAGTTAAGTTAGTTAAGTTAAGTTAAGTTAGTTAAGTTAAGTTAAGTTAAGTTAAGTTAAGTTAAGTTAAGTTAAGTTAAGTTAAGTTAAGTTAAGTTAAGTTAAGTTAAGTTAAGTTAAGTTAAGTTAAGTTAAGTTAAGTTAAGTTAAGTTAAGTTAAGTTAAGTTAAGTTAAGTTAAGTTAAGTTAAGTTAAGTTAAGTTAAGTTAAGTTAAGTTACGTTAAGTTAAGTTAAGTTAAGTTAAGTTAAGTTAAGTTAAGTTAAGTTAAGTTAAGTTAAGTTAAGTTAAGTTAAGTTAAGTTAAGTTAAGTTAAGTTAAGTTAAGTTAAGTTACGTTAAGTTAAGTTAAGTTAAGTTAAGTTAAGTTAAGTTAAGTTAAGTTAGTTAAGTTAAGTTAAGTTAAGTTAAGTTAAGTTAAGTTAAGTTAAGTTAAGTTAAGTTAGTTAAGTTAAGTTAAGTTAAGTTAAGTTAAGTTAAGTTAAGTTAAGTTAAGTTAAGTTAAGTTAAGTTAAGTTAAGTTAAGTTAAGTTAAGTTAAGTTAAGTTAAGTTTAAGTTAAGTTAAGTTAAGTTAAGTTAAGTTACGTTAAGTTAAGTTAAGTTAAGTTAAGTTAAGTTAAGTTAAGTTAAGTTAAGTTAAGTTAAGTTAAGTTAAGTTAAGTTAAGTTAAGTTAAGTTAAGTTAAGTTAAGTTAAGTTAAGTTAAGTTAAGTTAAGTTAAGTTAAGTTAAGTTAAGTTAAGTTTAAGTTAAGTTAAGTTAAGTTAAGTTAAGTTAAGTTCAGTTAAGTTAAGTTAAGTTAAGTTAAGTTAAGTTAAGTTAAGTTAAGTTAAGTTAAGTTTAAGTTAAGTTAAGTTAAGTTAAGTTAAGTTAAGTTAAGTTAAGTTAAGTTTAAGTTAAGTTAAGTTAAGTTAAGTTCAGTTAAGTTAAGTTAAGTTAAGTTAAGTTAAGTTAAGTTAAGTTAAGTTAAGTTAAGTTAAGTTAAGTTAAGTTAAGTTAAGTTAAGTTAAGTTAGTTAAGTTAAGTTAAGTTAAGTTTAAGTTAAGTTAAGTTAAGTTAAGTTAAGTTAAGTTAAGTTAAGTTAAGTTAAGTTAAGTTAAGTTAAGTTAAGTTAAGTTAAGTTAAGTTAAGTTAAGTTAGTTAAGTTAAGTTAAGTTAAGTTAAGTTAAGTTAAGTTAAGTTAAGTTAAGTTAAGTTAAGTTAAGTTACGTTAAGTTAAGTTAAGTTAAGTTAAGTTAAGTTAAGTTAAGTTAAGTTAAGTTAAGTTAAGTTAAGTTAAGTTAAGTTAAGTTAAGTTAAGTTAGTTAAGTTAAGTTAAGTTAAGTTAAGTTAAGTTAAGTTAAGTTAAGTTAAGTTAAGTTAAGTTAAGTTAAGTTAAGTTAAGTTAAGTTAAGTTAAGTTAAGTTAAGTTAAGTTAAGTTAAGTTAAGTTAAGTTAAGTTAAGTTAAGTTAAGTTAAGTTAAGTTAAGTTAAGTTAAGTTCAGTTAAGTTAAGTTAGTAAGTTAAGTTAAGTTAAGTTAAGTTAAGTTAAGTTAAGTTAAGTTAAGTTAAGTTAAGTTAAGTTAAGTTAAGTTAAGTTAAGTTAAGTTAAGTTAGTTAAGTTAAGTTAAGTTAAGTTAAGTTAAGTTAAGTTAAGTTAAGTTAAGTTAAGTTAAGTTAAGTTAAGTTAAGTTAAGTTAGTTAAGTTAAGTTAAGTTAAGTTAAGTTAAGTTAAGTTAAGTTAAGTTAAGTTAAGTTAAGTTAAGTTAAGTTAAGTTAAGTTAAGTTAAGTTAAGTTAAGTTAAGTTAAGTTAAGTTAAGTTAAGTTAAGTTAAGTTAAGTTAAGTTAAGTTAAGTTAAGTTAAGTTAAGTTAAGTTAGTTAAGTTAAGTTAAGTTAAGTTAAGTTAAGTTAAGTTAAGTTAAGTTAAGTTAAGTTAAGTTAAGTTAAGTTAAGTTAAGTTAAGTTAAGTTAAGTTAAGTTAAGTTAAGTTAAGTTAAGTTAAGTTAAGTTAAGTTAAGTTAAGTTAAGTTAAGTTAAGTTAAGTTAAGTTAAGTTAAGTTACAGTTAAGTTAAGTTAAGTTAAGTTAAGTTAAGTTAAGTTAAGTTAAGTTAAGTTAAGTTAAGTTAAGTTAAGTTAAGTTAAGTTAAGTTAAGTTAAGTTAAGTTAAGTTAAGTTAAGTTAAGTTAAGTTAAGTTAAGTTACGTTAAGTTAAGTTAAGTTAAGTTAAGTTAAGTTAAGTTAAGTTAAGTTAAGTTAAGTTAAGTTAAGTTAAGTTAAGTTAAGTTAAGTTAGTTAAGTTAAGTTAAGTTAAGTTAAGTTAAGTTAAGTTAAGTTAAGTTAAGTTAAGTTAAGTTAAGTTAAGTTAAGTTAAGTTAAGTTAAGTTAAGTTAAGTTAAGTTAAGTTAAGTTAAGTTAAGTTAAGTTAAGTTAAGTTAAGTTAAGTTAAGTTAAGTTAAGTTAAGTTAAGTTAAGTTAAGTTAAGTTAAGTTAAGTTAAGTTAAGTTAAGTTAAGTTAAGTTAAGTTAAGTTAAGTTAGTTAAGTTAAGTTAAGTTACGTTAAGTTAAGTTAAGTTAAGTTAAGTTAAGTTAAGTTAAGTTCAGTTAAGTTAAGTTAAGTTAAGTTAAGTTAAGTTAAGTTAAGTTAAGTTAAGTTAAGTTAAGTTAAGTTAAGTTAAGTTAAGTTAAGTTAAGTTAAGTTAAG
>JAHZML010000052.1:0-26874 GCA_031772225.1 Eubasilissa splendida
TTCTTCCTTCCTGAGACGACCGCATTTAACTCTTTTATTTGCTGGTAAACATATAATTTTTTTTTACTACCTAGTTGCTATTAGGTGGTATAACATTGTATACTTCGTCAATTTTGACGTATTCTACGATCGAGTGACGTGAAACCAAAGGTTCAATTAATTTCAACGATTGGTTATGCGAATATTGCTAATGTTTGTTGTCTATACTTGTATATTTTATTTATGGTGTAGTCGGCTTCTGATTGGTCGATAACCAAATAGACATGAAAAAGGGTTGTGTATTCGCAAGCATCGACATCAGTACATGATTTTATTTATTCTGTTAGAAAAATAAACACAGATTATAATTTTTTAAATGTCTTATATACATATTCTTATAAATATACAAGAATTAATGATTTACTAAAATAAGTAAGCTGTCTCTCTGAATCGCATGATTAATAAGTATTTTCATTGATTTATACCATGTTTCAAATTTTTTGTTTTAGCAACTGATTTAATTTGTTGATTCGCTAATTTGTTTTTACGAAGGGCACTTTACAAAAATAAAATAAAAGGGTATTTAACGATCCAGCGTCTTTAGTTATTTAACATATTTTTTTAGATTCCGATCCGATGCGGGACAATGCGCAATTAAATAAAGGAACAGTTTTCACCTCTGTACTTTCTAATACGTATCGTTATTAAATAGTTCCCATTAATAATCATCGATCAATCGTACGAACTTTATTTAAACATTGAATATGGTGAAAAATCTATGTACGCCCATTCAGAACACAATTTTTTTTCTAAAAATATATGAATATTTTAATTTTACCGTAAAATAACCAATATTATTATTCCGCATATAGTACACAGAAAGAAAAACACATCGAAATTGCATTAGACAGATATAATCAATAAATCCTTTTTACGTGTTTTATATGTCTGCATACATTAATAAAACATTATAGATCTATTAAAACAGTAACTATTCGATTAATAACATAAAATAAATATTAAAGTGGAAAGTAGTAAAATCTTTTTCACGTTACGAATAAAGAAGGAATCATATCCGGCCATATGGAAATAGTGTGCTTACTGCAATTGCGCTGTGGAAATCATTTAACTCTTTTATTTGCAGGTAATCATAAATTTTTTTTTTGTTACCTAGTTGCTATTAGATGTAATACATATGTTTTAGAAATAATTTGCCTTCTACATCCTTTAATAACTTTAGAAATTCAAAATATAGCCAAAACTATTTTTTTTCTTCCTTCCTGAGACGACCGCATTTAACTTCTATATTTACAACAATACGACTAATTTTATTTTTTACCTAGTTGCTATTAGGTGTAATACATATGTTTTAGAAATAATTTGCCTTCTACATCTTGTAATAACTTTAGAAATTCAAAGTATAGCCAAAACCATTTTTTTTCTTCCTTCCTGAGACGACCGCATTTAACTCTTTTATTTACTGAAAAACATATAATATTTTTTTGTTACCTAGTTGCTATTAGGTGTAATACATATGTTTTAAAAATAATTTGCCTTCTACATCTTGTAATAACTTTAGAAATTCAAAGTATAGCCAAAACTATTTTTTTTCCTCCTTCCTGAGATGACCGCATTTAACTTCTATATTTACTACAATACGATTAATTTTATATTTTTCCTAGTTGCTATTAGATGTAATACATATGTTTTAGAAATAACTTGCCTTCTACATCCTTTAATAACTTTAGAAATTCAAAATATAGCCAAAACTATTTTTTTTCTTCCTTCCTGAGACGACCGCATTTAACTTCTATATTTAGAACAATACGACTAATTTTATTTTTTACCTAGTTGCTATTAGGTGTAATACATATTGTTCCGCACAGCTTTGCGAGCTACGGACGCGATAGAAAGTGGCCCGAAAATAAACAAACAGAAAGGGGCCACTTTTCCGCGTCACAGGAACATTCCGCCCGGCACCCTACGCCTTTGGAATCCCCACGCCGCTGCGCCGAACGGACCGCCGCGTGGAGGGGGAAGCGGCCGCGGCGAGACTCCGCCCCCCGCCGGCGCGCAGACTATGCCACACTTATTTTCCTGAATAACTAGATATAGAAAATTATTTTATGTATAATGTATTATTTAATAAAAATAGAATGAAAGGGGCGATCGCCCGGAGATAATATTACGCACCTCAAAAATCATTTAGGCATTGAAAATGAGTTTGAGTTTGAGGAGCGATAATTAATTCCCCGGGCCATCGCCCCGGGTAAAACTTATTAGGCATCGCGAGGAGAAATAAAGACTAAGATAAAATACTCGCGGTGCCTGAAAAAGTAGAATTGTAAAGAGGAAGGAGGAAATGCCGGAGAAATTCGAAGTCTGCCGTCTCCAACCTGGCAGCGAGAAAAATGAACCAAGTTTCGAGATCTCGCCGCCAGGGGGTGGCTGCGCTGGACCGCAGGGGGACGGATCCGGCATTGTGATTGGAGGAGATCTCCGGGAGCCTGTGGCGCTCATAATATTTTCTCATGTTAAATAAATAATGGTCCAGCGGCTGCAAAGATCACTCTCGTTTCTACTCTCGCTTATTGCACCGCTGGACTAAGAAAAAAAAAATTTCGTCTTTCATTTATCATCATTGGACCCCTGCTATCACCACTACCACCGAAACTTCTGGCTTCCTGACTTTGCAACGACTTTGGATCACGGACCCGGAAAATATCACGACTTGGCTGCTACACTGGATAAGATTTTGGACCCCCCTGGACCGCTGCACCACGCTGCAGACAATCTCATCCGAGACACCAGAGCGAACCGGCGAATCACCCTACACGTACACAGTTCTTGTTTCCTGTACGGAACACATATGTTTTGGAAATAATTTGCCTTCTACATCTTGTAATAACTTTAGAAATTCAAAGTATAGCCGAAACCATTTTTTTTCTTCCTTCCTGATACCGTGGCATTTAACTCTTTTATTTGCTGGTAAACATATATATTTTTTTTGTTTTCTAGTTGCTATTAGGTGTATTACATATGTTTTAGAAACAATTTGCCACCTGCGTCTTTAAATAACTTTAGAAATTCAAAGTATAGCCGAAACCATTTTTTTTCTTCCTTCCTGATACCGTCGCATTTAACTCTTTTATTTGCTGGTAAACATATATATTTTTTTTGTTTTCTAGTTGCTATTAGGTGTATTACATATGTTTTAGAAACAATTTGTCACCTACGTCTTTTAATAACTTTAGAAATTCAAAGTATAGCCGAAACCATTTTTTTTCTTCCTTCCTGATACCGTCGCATTTAACTCTTTTATTTGCTGGTAAACATATATATTTTTTTTGTTTTCTAGTTGCTATTAGGTGTATTACATATGTTTTAGAAACAATTTGCCACCTGCGTCTTTAAATAACTTTAGAAATTCAAAGTATAGCCGAAACCATTTTTTTTCTTCCTTCCTGATACCGTCGCATTTAACTCTTTTATTTGCTGGTAAACATATATATTTTTTTTGTTTTCTAGTTGCTATTAGGTGTATTACATATGTTTTAGAAACAATTTGCCACCTGCGTTTTTAAATAACTTTAGAAATTCAAAGTATAGCCGAAACCATTTTTTTTCTTCCTTCCTGATACCGTCGCATTTAACTCTTTTATTTGCTGGTAAACATATATATTTTTTTTGTTTTCTAGTTGCTATTAGGTGTATTACATATGTTTTAGAAACAATTTGCCACCTGCGTCTTTTAATAACTTTAGAAATTCAAAGTATAGCCGAAACCATTTTTTTTCTTCCTTCCTGATACCGTCGCATTTAACTCTTTTATTTGCTGGTAAACATATATATTTTTTTTGTTTTCTAGTTGCTATTAGGTGTATTACATATGTTTTAGAAACAATTTGCCACCTGCGTCTTTAAATAACTTTAGAAATTCAAAGTATAGCCGAAACCATTTTTTTTCTTCCTTCCTGATACCGTCGCATTTAACTCTTTTATTTGCTGGTAAACATATATATTTTTTTTGTTTTCTAGTTGCTATTAGGTGTATTACATATGTTTTAGAAACAATTTGCCACCTGCGTCTTTTAATAACTTTAGAAATTCAAAGTATAGCCGAAACCATTTTTTTTCTTCCTTCCTGATACCGTCGCATTTAACTCTTTTATTTGCTGGTAAACATATATATTTTTTTTGTTTTCTAGTTGCTATTAGGTGTATTACATATGTTTTAGAAACAATTTGCCACCTGCGTCTTTTAATAACTTTAGAAATTCAAAGTATAGCCGAAACCATTTTTTTTCTTCCTTCCTGATACCGTCGCATTTAACTCTTTTATTTGCTGGTAAACATATATATTTTTTTTGTTTTCTAGTTGCTATTAGGTGTATTACATATGTTTTAGAAACAATTTGCCACCTGCGTCTTTTAATAACTTTAGAAATTCAAAGTATAGCCGAAACCATTTTTTTTCTTCCTTCCTGATACCGTCGCATTTAACTCTTTTATTTGCTGGTAAACATATATATTTTTTTTGTTTTCTAGTTGCTATTAGGTGTATTACATATGTTTTAGAAACAATTTGCCACCTGCGTCTTTAAATAACTTTAGAAATTCAAAGTATAGCCGAAACCATTTTTTTTCTTCCTTCCTGATACCGTCGCATTTAACTCTTTTATTTGCTGGTAAACATATATATTTTTTTTGTTTTCTAGTTGCTATTAGGTGTATTACATATGTTTTAGAAACAATTTGTCACCTACGTATTTTAATAACTTTAGAAATTCAAAGTATAGCCGAAACCATTTTTTTTCTTCCTTCCTGATACCGTCGCATTTAACTCTTTTATTTGCTGGTAAACATATAATTTTTTTTTGTTTTCTAGTTGCTATTAGGTGTATTACATATGTTTTAGAAACAATTTGTCACCTACGTATTTTAATAACTTTAGAAATTCAAAGTATAGCCGAAACCATTTTTTTTCTTCCTTCCTGATACCGTCGCATTTAACTCTTTTATTTGCTGGTAAACATATATATTTTTTTTGTTTTCTAGTTGCTATTAGGTGTATTACATATGTTTTAGAAACAATTTGCCACCTGCGTCTTTAAATAACTTTAGAAATTCAAAGTATAGCCGAAACCATTTTTTTTCTTCCTTCCTGATACCGTCGCATTTAACTCTTTTATTTGCTGGTAAACATATATATTTTTTTTGTTTTCTAGTTGCTATTAGGTGTATTACATATGTTTTAGAAACAATTTGTCACCTACGTATTTTAATAACTTTAGAAATTCAAAGTATAGCCGAAACCATTTTTTTTCTTCCTTCCTGATACCGTCGCATTTAACTCTTTTATTTGCTGGTAAACATATAGTTTTTTTTGTTTTCTAGTTGCTATTAGGTGTATTACATATGTTTTAGAAACAATTTGCCACCTGCGTCTTTAAATAACTTTAGAAATTCAAAGTATAGCCGAAACCATTTTTTTTCTTCCTTCCTGATACCGTCGCATTTAACTCTTTTATTTGCTGGTAAACATATATATTTTTTTTGTTTTCTAGTTGCTATTAGGTGTATTACATATGTTTTAGAAACAATTTGCCACCTGCGTCTTTTAATAACTTTAGAAATTCAAAGTATAGCCGAAACCATTTTTTTTCTTCCTTCCTGATACCGTCGCATTTAACTCTTTTATTTGCTGGTGAACATATAATTTTTTTTTGTTTTCTAGTTGCTATTAGGTGTATTACATATGTTTTAGAAACAATTTGCCACCTGCGTCTTTAAATAACTTTAGAAATTCAAAGTATAGCCGAAACCATTTTTTTTCTTCCTTCCTGATACCGTGGCATTTAACTCTTTTATTTGCTGGTAAACATATATATTTTTTTTGTTTTCTAGTTGCTATTAGGTGTATTACATATGTTTTAGAAACAATTTGCCACCTGCGTCTTTTAATAACTTTAGAAATTCAAAGTATAGCCGAAACCATTTTTTTTCTTCCTTCCTGATACCGTCGCATTTAACTCTTTTATTTGCTGGTAAACATATATATTTTTTTTGTTTTCTAGTTGCTATTAGGTGTATTACATATGTTTTAGAAACAATTTGCCACCTGCGTCTTTTAATAACTTTAGAAATTCAAAGTATAGCCGAAACCATTTTTTTTCTTCCTTCCTGATACCGTGGCATTTAACTCTTTTATTTGCTGGTAAACATATATATTTTTTTTGTTTTCTAGTTGCTATTAGGTGTATTACATATGTTTTAGAAACAATTTGTCACCTACGTATTTTAATAACTTTAGAAATTCAAAGTATAGCCGAAACCATTTTTTTTCTTCCTTCCTGATACCGTCGCATTTAACTCTTTTATTTGCTGGTAAACATATATATTTTTTTTGTTTTCTAGTTGCTATTAGGTGTATTACATATGTTTTAGAAACAATTTGCCACCTGCGTCTTTAAATAACTTTAGAAATTCAAAGTATAGCCGAAACCATTTTTTTTCTTCCTTCCTGATACCGTCGCATTTAACTCTTTTATTTGCTGGTAAACATATATATTTTTTTTGTTTTCTAGTTGCTATTAGGTGTATTACATATGTTTTAGAAACAATTTGCCACCTGCGTCTTTAAATAACTTTAGAAATTCAAAGTATAGCCGAAACCATTTTTTTTCTTCCTTCCTGATACCGTCGCATTTAACTCTTTTATTTGCTGGTAAACATATATATTTTTTTTGTTTTCTAGTTGCTATTAGGTGTATTACATATGTTTTAGAAACAATTTGCCACCTGCGTCTTTTAATAACTTTAGAAATTCAAAGTATAGCCGAAACCATTTTTTTTCTTCCTTCCTGATACCGTCGCATTTAACTCTTTTATTTGCTGGTAAACATATATATTTTTTTTGTTTTCTAGTTGCTATTAGGTGTATTACATATGTTTTAGAAACAATTTGCCACCTGCGTCTTTTAATAACTTTAGAAATTCAAAGTATAGCCGAAACCATTTTTTTTCTTCCTTCCTGATACCGTCGCATTTAACTCTTTTATTTGCTGGTAAACATATATATTTTTTTTGTTTTCTAGTTGCTATTAGGTGTATTACATATGTTTTAGAAACAATTTGCCACCTGCGTCTTTAAATAACTTTAGAAATTCAAAGTATAGCCGAAACCATTTTTTTTCTTCCTTCCTGATACCGTCGCATTTAACTCTTTTATTTGCTGGTAAACATATATATTTTTTTTGTTTTCTAGTTGCTATTAGGTGTATTACATATGTTTTAGAAACAATTTGCCACCTGCGTCTTTTAATAACTTTAGAAATTCAAAGTATAGCCGAAACCATTTTTTTTCTTCCTTCCTGATACCGTCGCATTTAACTCTTTTATTTGCTGGTAAACATATATATTTTTTTTGTTTTCTAGTTGCTATTAGGTGTATTACATATGTTTTAGAAACAATTTGCCACCTGCGTCTTTTAATAACTTTAGAAATTCAAAGTATAGCCGAAACCATTTTTTTTCTTCCTTCCTGATACCGTCGCATTTAACTCTTTTATTTGCTGGTAAACATATATATTTTTTTTGTTTTCTAGTTGCTATTAGGTGTATTACATATGTTTTAGAAACAATTTGCCACCTGCGTCTTTTAATAACTTTAGAAATTCAAAGTATAGCCGAAACCATTTTTTTTCTTCCTTCCTGATACCGTCGCATTTAACTCTTTTATTTGCTGGTAAACATATATATTTTTTTTGTTTTCTAGTTGCTATTAGGTGTATTACATATGTTTTAGAAACAATTTGCCACCTGCGTCTTTTAATAACTTTAGAAATTCAAAGTATAGCCGAAACCATTTTTTTTCTTCCTTCCTGATACCGTCGCATTTAACTCTTTTATTTGCTGGTAAACATATATATTTTTTTTGTTTTCTAGTTGCTATTAGGTGTATTACATATGTTTTAGAAACAATTTGCCACCTGCGTCTTTAAATAACTTTAGAAATTCAAAGTATAGCCGAAACCATTTTTTTTCTTCCTTCCTGATACCGTCGCATTTAACTCTTTTATTTGCTGGTAAACATATATATTTTTTTTGTTTTCTAGTTGCTATTAGGTGTATTACATATGTTTTAGAAACAATTTGCCACCTGCGTCTTTAAATAACTTTAGAAATTCAAAGTATAGCCGAAACCATTTTTTTTCTTCCTTCCTGATACCGTCGCATTTAACTCTTTTATTTGCTGGTAAACATATATATTTTTTTTGTTTTCTAGTTGCTATTAGGTGTATTACATATGTTTTAGAAACAATTTTCCACCTGCGTCTTTAAATAACTTTAGAAATTCAAAGTATAGCCGAAACCATTTTTTTTCTTCCTTCCTGATACCGTCGCATTTAACTCTTTTATTTGCTGGTAAACATATATATTTTTTTTGTTTTCTAGTTGCTATTAGGTGTATTACATATGTTTTAGAAACAATTTGTCACCTACGTCTTTTAATAACTTTAGAAATTCAAAGTATAGCCGAAACCATTTTTTTTCTTCCTTCCTGATACCGTCGCATTTAACTCTTTTATTTGCTGGTAAACATATATATTTTTTTTGTTTTCTAGTTGCTATTAGGTGTATTACATATGTTTTAGAAACAATTTGCCACCTGCGTCTTTTAATAACTTTAGAAATTCAAAGTATAGCCGAAACCATTTTTTTTCTTCCTTCCTGATACCGTCGCATTTAACTCTTTTATTTGCTGGTAAACATATATATTTTTTTTGTTTTCTAGTTGCTATTAGGTGTATTACATATGTTTTAGAAACAATTTGCCACCTGCGTCTTTAAATAACTTTAGAAATTCAAAGTATAGCCGAAACCATTTTTTTTCTTCCTTCCTGATACCGTCGCATTTAACTCTTTTATTTGCTGGTAAACATATATATTTTTTTTGTTTTCTAGTTGCTATTAGGTGTATTACATATGTTTTAGAAACAATTTGCCACCTGCGTCTTTTAATAACTTTAGAAATTCAAAGTATAGCCGAAACCATTTTTTTTCTTCCTTCCTGATACCGTCGCATTTAACTCTTTTATTTGCTGGTAAACATATATATTTTTTTTGTTTTCTAGTTGCTATTAGGTGTATTACATATGTTTTAGAAACAATTTGTCACCTACGTCTTTTAATAACTTTAGAAATTCAAAGTATAGCCGAAACCATTTTTTTTCTTCCTTCCTGATACCGTCGCATTTAACTCTTTTATTTGCTGGTAAACATATATATTTTTTTTGTTTTCTAGTTGCTATTAGGTGTATTACATATGTTTTAGAAACAATTTGCCACCTGCGTCTTTTAATAACTTTAGAAATTCAAAGTATAGCCGAAACCATTTTTTTTCTTCCTTCCTGATACCGTCGCATTTAACTCTTTTATTTGCTGGTAAACATATATATTTTTTTTGTTTTCTAGTTGCTATTAGGTGTATTACATATGTTTTAGAAACAATTTGCCACCTGCGTCTTTTAATAACTTTAGAAATTCAAAGTATAGCCGAAACCATTTTTTTTCTTCCTTCCTGATACCGTCGCATTTAACTCTTTTATTTGCTGGTAAACATATAATTTTTTTTTGTTTTCTAGTTGCTATTAGGTGTATTACATATGTTTTAGAAACAATTTGCCACCTGCGTCTTTTAATAACTTTAGAAATTCAAAGTATAGCCGAAACCATTTTTTTTCTTCCTTCCTGATACCGTCGCATTTAACTCTTTTATTTGCTGGTAAACATATATATTTTTTTTGTTTTCTAGTTGCTATTAGGTGTATTACATATGTTTTAGAAACAATTTGCCACCTGCGTCTTTTAATAACTTTAGAAATTCAAAGTATAGCCGAAACCATTTTTTTTCTTCCTTCCTGATACCGTCGCATTTAACTCTTTTATTTGCTGGTAAACATATATATTTTTTTTGTTTTCTAGTTGCTATTAGGTGTATTACATATGTTTTAGAAACAATTTGCCACCTGCGTCTTTTAATAACTTTAGAAATTCAAAGTATAGCCGAAACCATTTTTTTTCTTCCTTCCTGATACCGTCGCATTTAACTCTTTTATTTGCTGGTAAACATATATATTTTTTTTGTTTTCTAGTTGCTATTAGGTGTATTACATATGTTTTAGAAACAATTTGCCACCTGCGTCTTTAAATAACTTTAGAAATTCAAAGTATAGCCGAAACCATTTTTTTTCTTCCTTCCTGATACCGTCGCATTTAACTCTTTTATTTGCTGGTAAACATATAATTTTTTTTTGTTTTCTAGTTGCTATTAGGTGTATTACATATGTTTTAGAAACAATTTGCCACCTGCGTCTTTAAATAACTTTAGAAATTCAAAGTATAGCCGAAACCATTTTTTTTCTTCCTTCCTGATACCGTCGCATTTAACTCTTTTATTTGCTGGTAAACATATATATTTTTTTTGTTTTCTAGTTGCTATTAGGTGTATTACATATGTTTTAGAAACAATTTGCCACCTGCGTCTTTTAATAACTTTAGAAATTCAAAGTATAGCCGAAACCATTTTTTTTCTTCCTTCCTGATACCGTCGCATTTAACTCTTTTATTTGCTGGTAAACATATATATTTTTTTTGTTTTCTAGTTGCTATTAGGTGTATTACATATGTTTTAGAAACAATTTGCCACCTGCGTCTTTTAATAACTTTAGAAATTCAAAGTATAGCCGAAACCATTTTTTTTCTTCCTTCCTGATACCGTCGCATTTAACTCTTTTATTTGCTGGTAAACATATATATTTTTTTTGTTTTCTAGTTGCTATTAGGTGTATTACATATGTTTTAGAAACAATTTGCCACCTGCGTCTTTTAATAACTTTAGAAATTCAAAGTATAGCCGAAACCATTTTTTTTCTTCCTTCCTGATACCGTCGCATTTAACTCTTTTATTTGCTGGTAAACATATATATTTTTTTTGTTTTCTAGTTGCTATTAGGTGTATTACATATGTTTTAGAAACAATTTGCCACCTACGTCTTTTAATAACTTTAGAAATTCAAAGTATAGCCGAAACCATTTTTTTTCTTCCTTCCTGATACCGTCGCATTTAACTCTTTTATTTGCTGGTAAACATATATATTTTTTTTGTTTTCTAGTTGCTATTAGGTGTATTACATATGTTTTAGAAACAATTTGCCACCTGCGTCTTTTAATAACTTTAGAAATTCAAAGTATAGCCGAAACCATTTTTTTTCTTCCTTCCTGATACCGTCGCATTTAACTCTTTTATTTGCTGGTAAACATATATATTTTTTTTGTTTTCTAGTTGCTATTAGGTGTATTACATATGTTTTAGAAACAATTTGCCACCTGCGTCTTTTAATAACTTTAGAAATTCAAAGTATAGCCGAAACCATTTTTTTTCTTCCTTCCTGATACCGTCGCATTTAACTCTTTTATTTGCTGGTAAACATATATATTTTTTTTGTTTTCTAGTTGCTATTAGGTGTATTACATATGTTTTAGAAACAATTTGCCACCTGCGTCTTTTAATAACTTTAGAAATTCAAAGTATAGCCGAAACCATTTTTTTTCTTCCTTCCTGATACCGTCGCATTTAACTCTTTTATTTGCTGGTAAACATATATATTTTTTTTGTTTTCTAGTTGCTATTAGGTGTATTACATATGTTTTAGAAACAATTTGCCACCTGCGTCTTTTAATAACTTTAGAAATTCAAAGTATAGCCGAAACCATTTTTTTTCTTCCTTCCTGATACCGTCGCATTTAACTCTTTTATTTGCTGGTAAACATATATATTTTTTTTGTTTTCTAGTTGCTATTAGGTGTATTACATATGTTTTAGAAACAATTTGCCACCTGCGTCTTTTAATAACTTTAGAAATTCAAAGTATAGCCGAAACCATTTTTTTTCTTCCTTCCTGATACCGTCGCATTTAACTCTTTTATTTGCTGGTAAACATATATATTTTTTTTGTTTTCTAGTTGCTATTAGGTGTATTACATATGTTTTAGAAACAATTTGCCACCTGCGTCTTTTAATAACTTTAGAAATTCAAAGTATAGCCGAAACCATTTTTTTTCTTCCTTCCTGATACCGTCGCATTTAACTCTTTTATTTGCTGGTAAACATATATATTTTTTTTGTTTTCTAGTTGCTATTAGGTGTATTACATATGTTTTAGAAACAATTTGCCACCTGCGTCTTTTAATAACTTTAGAAATTCAAAGTATAGCCGAAACCATTTTTTTTCTTCCTTCCTGATACCGTCGCATTTAACTCTTTTATTTGCTGGTAAACATATATATTTTTTTTGTTTTCTAGTTGCTATTAGGTGTAATACATATGTTTTAGAAACAATTTGCCACCTACGTCTTTTAATAACTTTAGAAATTCAAAGTATAGCCGAAACCATTTTTTTTCTTCCTTCCTGATACCGTCGCATTTAACTCTTTTATTTGCTGGTAAACATATATATTTTTTTTGTTTTCTAGTTGCTATTAGGTGTATTACATATGTTTTAGAAACAATTTGCCACCTGCGTCTTTTAATAACTTTAGAAATTCAAAGTATAGCCGAAACCATTTTTTTTCTTCCTTCCTGATACCGTCGCATTTAACTCTTTTATTTGCTGGTAAACATATATATTTTTTTTGTTTTCTAGTTGCTATTAGGTGTATTACATATGTTTTAGAAACAATTTGCCACCTGCGTCTTTTAATAACTTTAGAAATTCAAAGTATAGCCGAAACCATTTTTTTTCTTCCTTCCTGATACCGTCGCATTTAACTCTTTTATTTGCTGGTAAACATATATATTTTTTTTGTTTTCTAGTTGCTATTAGGTGTATTACATATGTTTTAGAAACAATTTGCCACCTGCGTCTTTTAATAACTTTAGAAATTCAAAGTATAGCCGAAACCATTTTTTTTCTTCCTTCCTGATACCGTCGCATTTAACTCTTTTATTTGCTGGTAAACATATATATTTTTTTTGTTTTCTAGTTGCTATTAGGTGTATTACATATGTTTTAGAAACAATTTGCCACCTGCGTCTTTAAATAACTTTAGAAATTCAAAGTATAGCCGAAACCATTTTTTTTCTTCCTTCCTGATACCGTCGCATTTAACTCTTTTATTTGCTGGTAAACATATATATTTTTTTTGTTTTCTAGTTGCTATTAGGTGTATTACATATGTTTTAGAAACAATTTGCCACCTGCGTCTTTTAATAACTTTAGAAATTCAAAGTATAGCCGAAACCATTTTTTTTCTTCCTTCCTGATACCGTCGCATTTAACTCTTTTATTTGCTGGTAAACATATATATTTTTTTTGTTTTCTAGTTGCTATTAGGTGTATTACATATGTTTTAGAAACAATTTGCCACCTGCGTCTTTAAATAACTTTAGAAATTCAAAGTATAGCCGAAACCATTTTTTTTCTTCCTTCCTGATACCGTCGCATTTAACTCTTTTATTTGCTGGTAAACATATATATTTTTTTTGTTTTCTAGTTGCTATTAGGTGTATTACATATGTTTTAGAAACAATTTGTCACCTGCGTCTTTTAATAACTTTAGAAATTCAAAGTATAGCCGAAACCATTTTTTTTCTTCCTTCCTGATACCGTCGCATTTAACTCTTTTATTTGCTGGTAAACATATATATTTTTTTTGTTTTCTAGTTGCTATTAGGTGTATTACATATGTTTTAGAAACAATTTGCCACCTGCGTCTTTTAATAACTTTAGAAATTCAAAGTATAGCCGAAACCATTTTTTTTCTTCCTTCCTGATACCGTCGCATTTAACTCTTTTATTTGCTGGTAAACATATATATTTTTTTTGTTTTCTAGTTGCTATTAGGTGTATTACATATGTTTTAGAAACAATTTGCCACCTGCGTCTTTTAATAACTTTAGAAATTCAAAGTATAGCCGAAACCATTTTTTTTCTTCCTTCCTGATACCGTCGCATTTAACTCTTTTATTTGCTGGTAAACATATAATTTTTTTTTGTTTTCTAGTTGCTATTAGGTGTATTACATATGTTTTAGAAACAATTTGCCACCTGCGTCTTTTAATAACTTTAGAAATTCAAAGTATAGCCGAAACCATTTTTTTTCTTCCTTCCTGATACCGTCGCATTTAACTCTTTTATTTGCTGGTAAACATATATATTTTTTTTGTTTTCTAGTTGCTATTAGGTGTATTACATATGTTTTAGAAACAATTTGCCACCTGCGTCTTTTAATAACTTTAGAAATTCAAAGTATAGCCGAAACCATTTTTTTTCTTCCTTCCTGATACCGTCGCATTTAACTCTTTTATTTGCTGGTAAACATATATATTTTTTTTGTTTTCTAGTTGCTATTAGGTGTATTACATATGTTTTAGAAACAATTTGCCACCTGCGTCTTTTAATAACTTTAGAAATTCAAAGTATAGCCGAAACCATTTTTTTTCTTCCTTCCTGATACCGTCGCATTTAACTCTTTTATTTGCTGGTAAACATATATATTTTTTTTGTTTTCTAGTTGCTATTAGGTGTATTACATATGTTTTAGAAACAATTTGCCACCTGCGTCTTTTAATAACTTTAGAAATTCAAAGTATAGCCGAAACCATTTTTTTTCTTCCTTCCTGATACCGTCGCATTTAACTCTTTTATTTGCTGGTAAACATATATATTTTTTTTGTTTTCTAGTTGCTATTAGGTGTATTACATATGTTTTAGAAACAATTTGCCACCTGCGTCTTTAAATAACTTTAGAAATTCAAAGTATAGCCGAAACCATTTTTTTTCTTCCTTCCTGATACCGTCGCATTTAACTCTTTTATTTGCTGGTAAACATATATATTTTTTTTGTTTTCTAGTTGCTATTAGGTGTATTACATATGTTTTAGAAACAATTTGCCACCTGCGTCTTTTAATAACTTTAGAAATTCAAAGTATAGCCGAAACCATTTTTTTTCTTCCTTCCTGATACCGTCGCATTTAACTCTTTTATTTGCTGGTAAACATATATATTTTTTTTGTTTTCTAGTTGCTATTAGGTGTATTACATATGTTTTAGAAACAATTTGCCACCTGCGTCTTTTAATAACTTTAGAAATTCAAAGTATAGCCGAAACCATTTTTTTTCTTCCTTCCTGATACCGTCGCATTTAACTCTTTTATTTGCTGGTAAACATATATATTTTTTTTGTTTTCTAGTTGCTATTAGGTGTATTACATATGTTTTAGAAACAATTTGCCACCTGCGTCTTTTAATAACTTTAGAAATTCAAAGTATAGCCGAAACCATTTTTTTTCTTCCTTCCTGATACCGTCGCATTTAACTCTTTTAT
This sequence comes from Eubasilissa splendida, assembly GCA_031772225.1. Lineage (NCBI taxonomy): Eukaryota > Metazoa > Arthropoda > Insecta > Trichoptera > Phryganeidae > Eubasilissa > Eubasilissa splendida. Next base: position 15,371 of record JAHZML010000052.1, read on the forward strand.
TTGCTGGTAAACATATATATTTTTTTTGTTTTCTAGTTGCTATTAGGTGTATTACATATGTTTTAGAAACAATTTGCCACCTGCGTCTTTTAATAACTTTAGAAATTCAAAGTATAGCCGAAACCATTTTTTTTCTTCCTTCCTGATACCGTCGCATTTAACTCTTTTATTTGCTGGTAAACATATATATTTTTTTTGTTTTCTAGTTGCTATTAGGTGTATTACATATGTTTTAGAAACAATTTGCCACCTGCGTCTTTTAATAACTTTAGAAATTCAAAGTATAGCCGAAACCATTTTTTTTCTTCCTTCCTGATACCGTCGCATTTAACTCTTTTATTTGCTGGTAAACATATATATTTTTTTTGTTTTCTAGTTGCTATTAGGTGTATTACATATGTTTTAGAAACAATTTGCCACCTGCGTCTTTTAATAACTTTAGAAATTCAAAGTATAGCCGAAACCATTTTTTTTCTTCCTTCCTGATACCGTCGCATTTAACTCTTTTATTTGCTGGTAAACATATATATTTTTTTTGTTTTCTAGTTGCTATTAGGTGTATTACATATGTTTTAGAAACAATTTGCCACCTGCGTCTTTTAATAACTTTAGAAATTCAAAGTATAGCCGAAACCATTTTTTTTCTTCCTTCCTGATACCGTCGCATTTAACTCTTTTATTTGCTGGTAAACATATATATTTTTTTTGTTTTCTAGTTGCTATTAGGTGTATTACATATGTTTTAGAAACAATTTGCCACCTGCGTCTTTTAATAACTTTAGAAATTCAAAGTATAGCCGAAACCATTTTTTTTCTTCCTTCCTGATACCGTCGCATTTAACTCTTTTATTTGCTGGTAATCATATATATTTTTTTTGTTTTCTAGTTGCTATTAGGTGTATTACATATGTTTTAGAAACAATTTGCCACCTGCGTCTTTTAATAACTTTAGAAATTCAAAGTATAGCCGAAACCATTTTTTTTCTTCCTTCCTGATACCGTCGCATTTAACTCTTTTATTTGCTGGTAAACATATATATTTTTTTTGTTTTCTAGTTGCTATTAGGTGTATTACATATGTTTTAGAAACAATTTGCCACCTGCGTCTTTTAATAACTTTAGAAATTCAAAGTATAGCCGAAACCATTTTTTTTCTTCCTTCCTGATACCGTCGCATTTAACTCTTTTATTTGCTGGTAAACATATATATTTTTTTTGTTTTCTAGTTGCTATTAGGTGTATTACATATGTTTTAGAAACAATTTGCCACCTGCGTCTTTTAATAACTTTAGAAATTCAAAGTATAGCCGAAACCATTTTTTTTCTTCCTTCCTGATACCGTCGCATTTAACTCTTTTATTTGCTGGTAAACATATATATTTTTTTTGTTTTCTAGTTGCTATTAGGTGTATTACATATGTTTTAGAAACAATTTGCCACCTGCGTCTTTTAATAACTTTAGAAATTCAAAGTATAGCCGAAACCATTTTTTTTCTTCCTTCCTGATACCGTCGCATTTAACTCTTTTATTTGCTGGTAAACATATATATTTTTTTTGTTTTCTAGTTGCTATTAGGTGTATTACATATGTTTTAGAAACAATTTGCCACCTGCGTCTTTTAATAACTTTAGAAATTCAAAGTATAGCCGAAACCATTTTTTTTCTTCCTTCCTGATACCGTCGCATTTAACTCTTTTATTTGCTGGTAAACATATATATTTTTTTTGTTTTCTAGTTGCTATTAGGTGTATTACATATGTTTTAGAAACAATTTGCCACCTGCGTCTTTTAATAACTTTAGAAATTCAAAGTATAGCCGAAACCATTTTTTTTCTTCCTTCCTGATACCGTCGCATTTAACTCTTTTATTTGCTGGTAAACATATATATTTTTTTTGTTTTCTAGTTGCTATTAGGTGTATTACATATGTTTTAGAAACAATTTGCCACCTGCGTCTTTTAATAACTTTAGAAATTCAAAGTATAGCCGAAACCATTTTTTTTCTTCCTTCCTGATACCGTCGCATTTAACTCTTTTATTTGCTGGTGAACATATATATTTTTTTTGTTTTCTAGTTGCTATTAGGTGTATTACATATGTTTTAGAAACAATTTGCCACCTGCGTCTTTAAATAACTTTAGAAATTCAAAGTATAGCCGAAACCATTTTTTTTCTTCCTTCCTGATACCGTCGCATTTAACTCTTTTATTTGCTGGTAAACATATATATTTTTTTTGTTTTCTAGTTGCTATTAGGTGTATTACATATGTTTTAGAAACAATTTGCCACCTGCGTCTTTTAATAACTTTAGAAATTCAAAGTATAGCCGAAACCATTTTTTTTCTTCCTTCCTGATACCGTCGCATTTAACTCTTTTATTTGCTGGTAAACATATAATTTTTTTTTGTTTTCTAGTTGCTATTAGGTGTATTACATATGTTTTAGAAACAATTTGCCACCTGCGTCTTTAAATAACTTTAGAAATTCAAAGTATAGCCGAAACCATTTTTTTTCTTCCTTCCTGATACCGTCGCATTTAACTCTTTTATTTGCTGGTAAACATATATATTTTTTTTGTTTTCTAGTTGCTATTAGGTGTATTACATATGTTTTAGAAACAATTTGCCACCTGCGTCTTTTAATAACTTTAGAAATTCAAAGTATAGCCGAAACCATTTTTTTTCTTCCTTCCTGATACCGTCGCATTTAACTCTTTTATTTGCTGGTAAACATATAGTTTTTTTTGTTTTCTAGTTGCTATTAGGTGTATTACATATGTTTTAGAAACAATTTGCCACCTGCGTCTTTTAATAACTTTAGAAATTCAAAGTATAGCCGAAACCATTTTTTTTCTTCCTTCCTGATACCGTCGCATTTAACTCTTTTATTTGCTGGTAAACATATATATTTTTTTTGTTTTCTAGTTGCTATTAGGTGTATTACATATGTTTTAGAAACAATTTGCCACCTGCGTCTTTTAATAACTTTAGAAATTCAAAGTATAGCCGAAACCATTTTTTTTCTTCCTTCCTGATACCGTCGCATTTAACTCTTTTATTTGCTGGTAAACATATATATTTTTTTTGTTTTCTAGTTGCTATTAGGTGTATTACATATGTTTTAGAAACAATTTGCCACCTGCGTCTTTTAATAACTTTAGAAATTCAAAGTATAGCCGAAACCATTTTTTTTCTTCCTTCCTGATACCGTCGCATTTAACTCTTTTATTTGCTGGTAAACATATATATTTTTTTTGTTTTCTAGTTGCTATTAGGTGTATTACATATGTTTTAGAAACAATTTGCCACCTGCGTCTTTTAATAACTTTAGAAATTCAAAGTATAGCCGAAACCATTTTTTTTCTTCCTTCCTGATACCGTCGCATTTAACTCTTTTATTTGCTGGTAAACATATATATTTTTTTTGTTTTCTAGTTGCTATTAGGTGTATTACATATGTTTTAGAAACAATTTGCCACCTGCGTCTTTTAATAACTTTAGAAATTCAAAGTATAGCCGAAACCATTTTTTTTCTTCCTTCCTGATACCGTCGCATTTAACTCTTTTATTTGCTGGTAAACATATATATTTTTTTTGTTTTCTAGTTGCTATTAGGTGTATTACATATGTTTTAGAAACAATTTGCCACCTGCGTCTTTTAATAACTTTAGAAATTCAAAGTATAGCCGAAACCATTTTTTTTCTTCCTTCCTGATACCGTCGCATTTAACTCTTTTATTTGCTGGTAAACATATATATTTTTTTTGTTTTCTAGTTGCTATTAGGTGTATTACATATGTTTTAGAAACAATTTGCCACCTGCGTCTTTTAATAACTTTAGAAATTCAAAGTATAGCCGAAACCATTTTTTTTCTTCCTTCCTGATACCGTCGCATTTAACTCTTTTATTTGCTGGTAAACATATATATTTTTTTTGTTTTCTAGTTGCTATTAGGTGTATTACATATGTTTTAGAAACAATTTGCCACCTGCGTCTTTAATAACTTTAGAAATTCAAAGTATAGCCGAAACCATTTTTTTTCTTCCTTCCTGATACCGTCGCATTTAACTCTTTTATTTGCTGGTAAACATATAATTTTTTTTTGTTTTCTAGTTGCTATTAGGTGTATTACATATGTTTTAGAAACAATTTGCCACCTGCGTCTTTTAATAACTTTAGAAATTCAAAGTATAGCCGAAACCATTTTTTTTCTTCCTTCCTGATACCGTCGCATTTAACTCTTTTATTTGCTGGTAAACATATAGTTTTTTTTGTTTTCTAGTTGCTATTAGGTGTATTACATATGTTTTAGAAACAATTTGCCACCTGCGTCTTTTAATAACTTTAGAAATTCAAAGTATAGCCGAAACCATTTTTTTTCTTCCTTCCTGATACCGTCGCATTTAACTCTTTTATTTGCTGGTAAACATATATATTTTTTTTGTTTTCTAGTTGCTATTAGGTGTATTACATATGTTTTAGAAACAATTTGCCACCTGCGTCTTTTAATAACTTTAGAAATTCAAAGTATAGCCGAAACCATTTTTTTTCTTCCTTCCTGATACCGTCGCATTTAACTCTTTTATTTGCTGGTAAACATATATATTTTTTTTGTTTTCTAGTTGCTATTAGGTGTATTACATATGTTTTAGAAACAATTTGCCACCTGCGTCTTTTAATAACTTTAGAAATTCAAAGTATAGCCGAAACCATTTTTTTTCTTCCTTCCTGATACCGTCGCATTTAACTCTTTTATTTGCTGGTAAACATATATATTTTTTTTGTTTTCTAGTTGCTATTAGGTGTATTACATATGTTTTAGAAACAATTTGCCACCTGCGTCTTTAAATAACTTTAGAAATTCAAAGTATAGCCGAAACCATTTTTTTTCTTCCTTCCTGATACCGTCGCATTTAACTCTTTTATTTGCTGGTAAACATATATATTTTTTTTGTTTTCTAGTTGCTATTAGGTGTATTACATATGTTTTAGAAACAATTTGCCACCTGCGTCTTTTAATAACTTTAGAAATTCAAAGTATAGCCGAAACCATTTTTTTTCTTCCTTCCTGATACCGTCGCATTTAACTCTTTTATTTGCTGGTAAACATATATATTTTTTTTGTTTTCTAGTTGCTATTAGGTGTATTACATATGTTTTAGAAACAATTTGCCACCTGCGTCTTTAAATAACTTTAGAAATTCAAAGTATAGCCGAAACCATTTTTTTTCTTCCTTCCTGATACCGTCGCATTTAACTCTTTTATTTGCTGGTGAACATATAATTTTTTTTTGTTTTCTAGTTGCTATTAGGTGTATTACATATGTTTTAGAAACAATTTGCCACCTGCGTCTTTTAATAACTTTAGAAATTCAAAGTATAGCCGAAACCATTTTTTTTCTTCCTTCCTGATACCGTCGCATTTAACTCTTTTATTTGCTGGTAAACATATATATTTTTTTTGTTTTCTAGTTGCTATTAGGTGTATTACATATGTTTTAGAAACAATTTGCCACCTGCGTCTTTTAATAACTTTAGAAATTCAAAGTATAGCCGAAACCATTTTTTTTCTTCCTTCCTGATACCGTCGCATTTAACTCTTTTATTTGCTGGTAAACATATATATTTTTTTTGTTTTCTAGTTGCTATTAGGTGTATTACATATGTTTTAGAAACAATTTGCCACCTGCGTCTTTTAATAACTTTAGAAATTCAAAGTATAGCCGAAACCATTTTTTTTCTTCCTTCCTGATACCGTCGCATTTAACTCTTTTATTTGCTGGTAAACATATATATTTTTTTTGTTTTCTAGTTGCTATTAGGTGTATTACATATGTTTTAGAAACAATTTGCCACCTGCGTCTTTTAATAACTTTAGAAATTCAAAGTATAGCCGAAACCATTTTTTTTCTTCCTTCCTGATACCGTCGCATTTAACTCTTTTATTTGCTGGTAAACATATATATTTTTTTTGTTTTCTAGTTGCTATTAGGTGTATTACATATGTTTTAGAAACAATTTGCCACCTGCGTCTTTTAATAACTTTAGAAATTCAAAGTATAGCCGAAACCATTTTTTTTCTTCCTTCCTGATACCGTCGCATTTAACTCTTTTATTTGCTGGTAAACATATATATTTTTTTTGTTTTCTAGTTGCTATTAGGTGTATTACATATGTTTTAGAAACAATTTGCCACCTGCGTCTTTTAATAACTTTAGAAATTCAAAGTATAGCCGAAACCATTTTTTTTCTTCCTTCCTGATACCGTCGCATTTAACTCTTTTATTTGCTGGTAAACATATATATTTTTTTTGTTTTCTAGTTGCTATTAGGTGTATTACATATGTTTTAGAAACAATTTGCCACCTGCGTCTTTTAATAACTTTAGAAATTCAAAGTATAGCCGAAACCATTTTTTTTCTTCCTTCCTGATACCGTCGCATTTAACTCTTTTATTTGCTGGTAAACATATATATTTTTTTTGTTTTCTAGTTGCTATTAGGTGTATTACATATGTTTTAGAAACAATTTGCCACCTGCGTCTTTTAATAACTTTAGAAATTCAAAGTATAGCCGAAACCATTTTTTTTCTTCCTTCCTGATACCGTCGCATTTAACTCTTTTATTTGCTGGTAAACATATATATTTTTTTTGTTTTCTAGTTGCTATTAGGTGTATTACATATGTTTTAGAAACAATTTGCCACCTGCGTCTTTTAATAACTTTAGAAATTCAAAGTATAGCCGAAACCATTTTTTTTCTTCCTTCCTGATACCGTCGCATTTAACTCTTTTATTTGCTGGTAAACATATATATTTTTTTTGTTTTCTAGTTGCTATTAGGTGTATTACATATGTTTTAGAAACAATTTGCCACCTGCGTCTTTTAATAACTTTAGAAATTCAAAGTATAGCCGAAACCATTTTTTTTCTTCCTTCCTGATACCGTCGCATTTAACTCTTTTATTTGCTGGTAAACATATATATTTTTTTTGTTTTCTAGTTGCTATTAGGTGTATTACATATGTTTTAGAAACAATTTGCCACCTGCGTCTTTTAATAACTTTAGAAATTCAAAGTATAGCCGAAACCATTTTTTTTCTTCCTTCCTGATACCGTCGCATTTAACTCTTTTATTTGCTGGTAAACATATATATTTTTTTTGTTTTCTAGTTGCTATTAGGTGTATTACATATGTTTTAGAAACAATTTGCCACCTGCGTCTTTTAATAACTTTAGAAATTCAAAGTATAGCCGAAACCATTTTTTTTCTTCCTTCCTGATACCGTCGCATTTAACTCTTTTATTTGCTGGTAAACATATATATTTTTTTTGTTTTCTAGTTGCTATTAGGTGTATTACATATGTTTTAGAAACAATTTGCCACCTGCGTCTTTTAATAACTTTAGAAATTCAAAGTATAGCCGAAACCATTTTTTTTCTTCCTTCCTGATACCGTCGCATTTAACTCTTTTATTTGCTGGTAAACATATATATTTTTTTTGTTTTCTAGTTGCTATTAGGTGTATTACATATGTTTTAGAAACAATTTGCCACCTGCGTCTTTTAATAACTTTAGAAATTCAAAGTATAGCCGAAACCATTTTTTTTCTTCCTTCCTGATACCGTCGCATTTAACTCTTTTATTTGCTGGTAAACATATATATTTTTTTTGTTTTCTAGTTGCTATTAGGTGTATTACATATGTTTTAGAAACAATTTGTCACCTACGTCTTTTAATAACTTTAGAAATTCAAAGTATAGCCGAAACCATTTTTTTTCTTCCTTCCTGATACCGTCGCATTTAACTCTTTTATTTGCTGGTAAACATATATATTTTTTTTGTTTTCTAGTTGCTATTAGGTGTATTACATATGTTTTAGAAACAATTTGCCACCTGCGTCTTTAAATAACTTTAGAAATTCAAAGTATAGCCGAAACCATTTTTTTTCTTCCTTCCTGATACCGTCGCATTTAACTCTTTTATTTGCTGGTAAACATATATATTTTTTTTGTTTTCTAGTTGCTATTAGGTGTAATACATATGTTTTAGAAACAATTTGCCACCTACGTCTTTTAATAACTTTAGAAATTCAAAGTATAGCCGAAACCATTTTTTTTCTTCCTTCCTGATACCGTCGCATTTAACTCTTTTATTTGCTGGTAAACATATATATTTTTTTTGTTTTCTAGTTGCTATTAGGTGTATTACATATGTTTTAGAAACAATTTGCCACCTGCGTCTTTTAATAACTTTAGAAATTCAAAGTATAGCCGAAACCATTTTTTTTCTTCCTTCCTGATACCGTCGCATTTAACTCTTTTATTTGCTGGTAAACATATATATTTTTTTTGTTTTCTAGTTGCTATTAGGTGTATTACATATGTTTTAGAAACAATTTGTCACCTGCGTCTTTTAATAACTTTAGAAATTCAAAGTATAGCCGAAACCATTTTTTTTCTTCCTTCCTGATACCGTCGCATTTAACTCTTTTATTTGCTGGTAAACATATATATTTTTTTTGTTTTCTAGTTGCTATTAGGTGTATTACATATGTTTTAGAAACAATTTGCCACCTGCGTCTTTAAATAACTTTAGAAATTCAAAGTATAGCCGAAACCATTTTTTTTCTTCCTTCCTGATACCGTCGCATTTAACTCTTTTATTTGCTGGTAAACATATATATTTTTTTTGTTTTCTAGTTGCTATTAGGTGTATTACATATGTTTTAGAAACAATTTGCCACCTGCGTCTTTTAATAACTTTAGAAATTCAAAGTATAGCCGAAACCATTTTTTTTCTTCCTTCCTGATACCGTCGCATTTAACTCTTTTATTTGCTGGTAAACATATATATTTTTTTTGTTTTCTAGTTGCTATTAGGTGTATTACATATGTTTTAGAAACAATTTGCCACCTGCGTCTTTTAATAACTTTAGAAATTCAAAGTATAGCCGAAACCATTTTTTTTCTTCCTTCCTGATACCGTCGCATTTAACTCTTTTATTTGCTGGTAAACATATATATTTTTTTTGTTTTCTAGTTGCTATTAGGTGTATTACATATGTTTTAGAAACAATTTGCCACCTGCGTCTTTTAATAACTTTAGAAATTCAAAGTATAGCCGAAACCATTTTTTTTCTTCCTTCCTGATACCGTCGCATTTAACTCTTTTATTTGCTGGTAAACATATATATTTTTTTTGTTTTCTAGTTGCTATTAGGTGTATTACATATGTTTTAGAAACAATTTGCCACCTGCGTCTTTTAATAACTTTAGAAATTCAAAGTATAGCCGAAACCATTTTTTTTCTTCCTTCCTGATACCGTCGCATTTAACTCTTTTATTTGCTGGTAAACATATAGTTTTTTTTGTTTTCTAGTTGCTATTAGGTGTATTACATATGTTTTAGAAACAATTTGCCACCTGCGTCTTTTAATAACTTTAGAAATTCAAAGTATAGCCGAAACCATTTTTTTTCTTCCTTCCTGATACCGTCGCATTTAACTCTTTTATTTGCTGGTAAACATATATATTTTTTTTGTTTTCTAGTTGCTATTAGGTGTATTACATATGTTTTAGAAACAATTTGCCACCTGCGTCTTTTAATAACTTTAGAAATTCAAAGTATAGCCGAAACCATTTTTTTTCTTCCTTCCTGATACCGTCGCATTTAACTCTTTTATTTGCTGGTAAACATATATATTTTTTTTGTTTTCTAGTTGCTATTAGGTGTATTACATATGTTTTAGAAACAATTTGCCACCTGCGTCTTTTAATAACTTTAGAAATTCAAAGTATAGCCGAAACCATTTTTTTTCTTCCTTCCTGATACCGTCGCATTTAACTCTTTTATTTGCTGGTAAACATATATATTTTTTTTGTTTTCTAGTTGCTATTAGGTGTATTACATATGTTTTAGAAACAATTTGCCACCTGCGTCTTTTAATAACTTTAGAAATTCAAAGTATAGCCGAAACCATTTTTTTTCTTCCTTCCTGATACCGTCGCATTTAACTCTTTTATTTGCTGGTAAACATATATATTTTTTTTGTTTTCTAGTTGCTATTAGGTGTATTACATATGTTTTAGAAACAATTTGCCACCTGCGTCTTTTAATAACTTTAGAAATTCAAAGTATAGCCGAAACCATTTTTTTTCTTCCTTCCTGATACCGTCGCATTTAACTCTTTTATTTGCTGGTAAACATATATATTTTTTTTGTTTTCTAGTTGCTATTAGGTGTATTACATATGTTTTAGAAACAATTTGCCACCTGCGTCTTTAAATAACTTTAGAAATTCAAAGTATAGCCGAAACCATTTTTTTTCTTCCTTCCTGATACCGTCGCATTTAACTCTTTTATTTGCTGGTAAACATATATATTTTTTTTGTTTTCTAGTTGCTATTAGGTGTATTACATATGTTTTAGAAACAATTTGCCACCTGCGTCTTTTAATAACTTTAGAAATTCAAAGTATAGCCGAAACCATTTTTTTTCTTCCTTCCTGATACCGTCGCATTTAACTCTTTTATTTGCTGGTGAACATATAATTTTTTTTTGTTTTCTAGTTGCTATTAGGTGTATTACATATGTTTTAGAAACAATTTGCCACCTGCGTCTTTAAATAACTTTAGAAATTCAAAGTATAGCCGAAACCATTTTTTTTCTTCCTTCCTGATACCGTCGCATTTAACTCTTTTATTTGCTGGTAAACATATATATTTTTTTTGTTTTCTAGTTGCTATTAGGTGTATTACATATGTTTTAGAAACAATTTGCCACCTGCGTCTTTTAATAACTTTAGAAATTCAAAGTATAGCCGAAACCATTTTTTTTCTTCCTTCCTGATACCGTCGCATTTAACTCTTTTATTTGCTGGTAAACATATATATTTTTTTTGTTTTCTAGTTGCTATTAGGTGTATTACATATGTTTTAGAAACAATTTGCCACCTGCGTCTTTTAATAACTTTAGAAATTCAAAGTATAGCCGAAACCATTTTTTTTCTTCCTTCCTGATACCGTCGCATTTAACTCTTTTATTTGCTGGTAAACATATATATTTTTTTTGTTTTCTAGTTGCTATTAGGTGTATTACATATGTTTTAGAAACAATTTGCCACCTGCGTCTTTTAATAACTTTAGAAATTCAAAGTATAGCCGAAACCATTTTTTTTCTTCCTTCCTGATACCGTCGCATTTAACTCTTTTATTTGCTGGTAAACATATATATTTTTTTTGTTTTCTAGTTGCTATTAGGTGTATTACATATGTTTTAGAAACAATTTGCCACCTGCGTCTTTTAATAACTTTAGAAATTCAAAGTATAGCCGAAACCATTTTTTTTCTTCCTTCCTGATACCGTCGCATTTAACTCTTTTATTTGCTGGTAAACATATATATTTTTTTTGTTTTCTAGTTGCTATTAGGTGTATTACATATGTTTTAGAAACAATTTGCCACCTGCGTCTTTTAATAACTTTAGAAATTCAAAGTATAGC
>JAHZML010000053.1:0-26830 GCA_031772225.1 Eubasilissa splendida
TTAGGTCGGGTTGCGTCATCCTCGGTAAGCCATAAACTTTACTTTTAAACTTAGTTTATCCGAAAACGCGTTGCATCATCTCATTTTTGTCGCTTACTTTTTGACTTTAAACTATAAACCGCCTAAAATCTCCGCTTAAATGTAAACTTGACTAATGCACATGCGCACTGCGCGCGAGCCACTGACAGATGTCACCTAAATCGAGTATTTTTCAATTTTAGACACTGTAGTATCGAAAATGTACAATATTATGTCGGATATCAGTGATATCGCAGAGTTTTTTGATGATAAACTAATTATACAGTATATTCTTACACAGGAAAAGTAAAACTTGGACCTCGGCACATAATTTTTTGCGGGAAGAAATGGGTTTTAAAAAATCTTTTTACCGATAACGGATTTGCATCCACTGGATTTGTCATCTAGGGCACATTTGCATTGTGCGCATCCACTTGACATCCGTCATTAAAAGCATTCTTTTAAATTTTTCGACGTCGTATTATTGAAATGAACTTTATTATGTCAGATAGCACTGAATACCGATTCTTCTGACGATCAAATAATTGTTCAATACATCCTTAACAAGAAGAGCAAAATCTTTTAGGCCACAAGTGATCTTTTTATATGGGAAGATATAGTTTTTTATTGTAAGATTCCGCCTGTCCTAAATTATGGTTAGGTATACTGGTCTTGCTTATTTCAGGACAATTTAATGTCATCTAAAATTATCTACTTCATAGGATATAATAATATTTTTGATAAAGATCAGAAATCACGCAGTTCGTCCTGTAAACCAGGTTCTCGATAACTTTGCATTTCTATGCCACAGGATCAATGCAAAGATGCACGGGTGATATATCTGGTGTACACAAGAGCACTATTTCACGGATTGCGAATAAAGTGAGCAGAGTAATAGCCGCTCTCAGATCACATTTATGTATACCTGTATCTACCAAAGAAATTCAGCAATATCTGAATCAATTCTTCTACATTATAAAATTTCCAAAACACGATCGGTGCAATAGATTGCACTCATGTGGAAATCCTATTTCCAGGAGGAAATAATGCGAAATACTATCAAAATATAAAGGTATTACTTCTTACATTAATGTGCAGGCAGTAATAGATGCCACAATGAAATACACAAATGTTGTTTGCAAGGTAGCCAGGCTCAACACACACGATAGTATTCTAGTCATTCTAGATTAAAAGGGCAACTAGATGACGGTATTTTTTAATGAGAAAACATCTCATTGGTGATCCGTGGTTATCTACTCAAACCATACTTACTTACTCCATTTACAAATCCAATATCTGTGGCAGAAAAAAACTATTTAACGAGAGCCAAATCAGGACTGGGAATGTTGTTAGAAAGAACATTTGGGGTGTGGGAAAAGGCGTTTCCCCGCAATTAGGTATGAAACTCAGGCGGAGTATTGAAAGAGTGGAAGCAGTCCGTATTATAGCCACAGCAGTGCTGCATAATGTTACCGAGTCACCACCACCAATATTATATGAAATTGACTCTGAACCTGCACAGGATGGAAATAATATAAGACGAGATCTAATAAATGGCTATTTTTCCCAATTATTAAACCAGCCATAGCATTTCATTTATTTATTCTTAATATTGTGCGTACAAATGTAAATATATATGTTCTAATATAAATAAGATCAAACTTATCGTACACATATTGGCTTAGTTTCATTTTGAATCTATGAAGTATCTTCATCTGGCATTTCATTAAAGATCTTCATCGCTCTGTACATCATTCATTTCTGAGATTTAGCCTAAATTGTTGTCACATTTATTTTACAATAATATTGGATCTATAATAAAACAATTCTTCCTCTGTAAAAACTCTTTTATTATATTTATATATATATACCTTTTAACATAAATCACATACAGAAATTACCATCATAAATTGAGTAAAGTCAAGTAAGTAAAATTAAAGTCAAGAATTAGAAACTGTAAAGCCATACGACATAACTACACAATATTATTTTAGTAATAGAAAAACGGTTTATGTTAATATCTTAAAATGAAAGGGGGTGAAACCACATTAGCTAAACACAGCGCGAGGCAGTAAACATTTAAAAATAGAGAAATTGTTAATGTTTATAAAATTAAAGAAGTAAATTATTTAATTAATTACATATTATTTTTTTCTTTCACTAATTTAAAATTTAGTTGGGCCAAATATCTCTCAGCTTGACATCTGACTAAAATTACAACATGTAGTTCTTGTGTCTATTGGGGTGATTGAATTCATTTTGCGTTTTGATTTATCTGTCGAACAAAGAAAGGGTATATATTATATAATGAAATAATTAAACTAAATAAAATGCATTAATCGATATCTAATATTTATATTTTTTTACATTATGTAAGTGTGCATACACCAAAAAAATAATTAATTATATTGTGAATTATCATTCTGTTCATTTTTTTGAGGTGATGCCACCAGTTGGTATTTGAATGCATGCCAAGATATTTTAGACTTGAGGCCTGTGCTCAACATCTTCCACCTATGAACATACAAACATATTACATTTGTATAATTGATATGCTTACAAGTGGGGGGTGCATTATTTATTTGTTTTTAAATGGTAGCATATTAAATGCAAAATGAGTGATAAGATTTGCATTGCAAGGCCTTGCAGAGTACTTACAGTTAGAATCTGTATAATCATCTAATTATCGAAACCCGCTATCCATTCACATCTGAATCATACCTCGAATCCATTCTGCTGTTCTTGCTACGTCTTGGATTGTATGAATAAATATTAAAAAAAATGTTTACTAATACGTAATTTACAAAATAAACTTTTAAATATAGTTAATATACAAGAATACTTACTTTATATTGAAATTAATCGTTCAAAAACGGTCAATTTCTCATTTCGGTAAGGCAAACACACCAATTTAACTTAAACGTCAAATGTCAAATGAATCGTTCTACACTTGTTGCAATAATAAAAATTAATCGCGCGGCATTTGTTTTGAAAATGAGATTTTAAGAGGCCTATGTAATTGCTACACTGGATAACTATAAACTTTGTTGACGCAACTCGATTTCTGTCAAATTATTTGAAGCTCGTTTACAAGTAAACGAGTTTTGAAAGTAAGTTATGGTTATGGTTTACGAGGATGACGCAACCGGCTGATTTTATTATTAGTCGCACGTTAAATTGTGATGGCGCCAGCATTTGTTGTTAGGGGTGCCACAGTTATTTAATTTGCGCGGGTAAAGCAAAATATTTTTATGACGAATTAATATTACCGGGTGATTCTAACGTTTTCTGGGTGGTTAAATGGTTTAAGGGAGCGTTTCAATATTAATTCAACTTTTCACGTTTTTTACGAAAATGTGGGTATTTATTATTCATTTATATCAGAAATTATACACTAGATTAGTGATGGTTAACCTATGACACGCGTGTCAATAGTGACTCGCCGTAGCGTTCATATTTTATATATTTTTTTCCAGTTCAATTTAAATTAAAATATATATATGTATAAATATATAGGGGGAG
The DNA here is from genome assembly GCA_031772225.1 of Eubasilissa splendida. Taxonomy (NCBI): domain Eukaryota; kingdom Metazoa; phylum Arthropoda; class Insecta; order Trichoptera; family Phryganeidae; genus Eubasilissa; species Eubasilissa splendida. The sequence continues at coordinate 3,541 of JAHZML010000053.1, forward strand.
GGGGGGGGGAGGTTTACCATCATTGAACTAGATTTTTTTAAAAACCATAACTTAGATTGGACCTTTACACTAATGTAAAACTAATAAACTTGATATTATTTGCCATCATTATGAAAATACAGCCACTGTAAGAAGCGACCATTAAATCATTGTAAGTGTTCCACAAAATTGCCTTATTATTGGAAATTCTTGCATACACGAAATAGATAAATATATTTTCTAATAATCTGAAAGCCAAGATAACGTAGACAAATCTGTATTTACAAATTAAGAAAATGTTAAAAATGAATAATTTGCAAGACATTTTTTAATGGTTTTAAAACGCTTTGTATTTATATAAACAGACAATTTTAACTAATATATTGTATTTACTCCCATGTTTTTATTTATTTATTGAAAACACATTTTAAGTATCTTCTGTGTACAGTTTTCTGAGCTAATCTGCCGTGTATATCTGACCGACGTTTTGGATTGCAGGGTTCATCATCAGACTGATGATGGACCCTGCAATGGATTCGAAACGTCGGCCAGAAGGTCAGATATACACAGCAGAGTAGCCTAGAAAACTGCGCACAGTAGATTCGGAATGGCCGTGAAAACCTAAGAATGTTTACATTTTAAGTAATATATTTTTAGTTTTACTTACTTATTATTAATATTTTATTTTAGTAATTATTTGAAGTTCAAAACTCCGTTAAACCCGCCAAAGCGAACGTGTAATCTATCGCTCCCTTAATTCTCAGTTAAATATTATAACGAGAATTCACCTCAACTTCCAACCACTTATAGAAATCAAAGATCTTATGACGGAGCAAATTTAAAAGGTCTACTAAACTGGATTGGAAGTGATGGAAGAATTTTTCCAATTTAAAGAAACTCGCAAAAAATAGTTTTACGAATTTGCGATGAATTGACAAATGCAGAATGCAACATAACTATGCAAAATAAAACCTGTAACATAATTACATACCGATAACATGCAACATAATTATGACAGAGATGTAGGTTAGTTGATTTCTTCAGAAAAAATCAACCACCTTGTCGGCTAATTTTATGCGGAATAAAAAAACACAATCTTTTTTAACTTATTTTTTATCTCTTTAACTGATTCCATATTATTTTATGTTGACTTTTTGGTATAATAAATAATAATTGGGTAACAAAATATTTTTGATGAAAGTTATTTGACAACCCTGAATATCCCGGCCGGCATTTGCACCGTGTAAAAACAAACAAAGATTTGCGAGACTTCGGACAGTAGGCGTGATTTTACGAGATTTTTGTAACTTTTTAATATCGTATTATTGTAATATTTAATACATTATTTCAATAGTTTAGGATTAACCGGAACTTATTTCACCGTCTATCCCAGACAATCGGAAGTCTACAATATATATCAACAATATATTTTTTCCACGTATGATGAAAACCTAAATAATAAATATACTATTTTATTACATGTAGAGTAGAATTTATCAAAACTATCCTGTAAACTACAACTATTTTTAATATATCATTGATTACATAAAACTTAAAAAATAACATGGAATTTAATTACTAAATTGTTTACAGAAATATTGTTTTTGTACTAAACAAAATGTGCGAACGAATGGAATAGAACAATTATAACTGGGAATGAATATAAAATGAACAAATATTTAAATAAACTAACCTTTCGGATGTTGGGATTCCACAAGAGCCGGCGGCGTATAATTATGAATGAAGGTTGGCTGGATATGTCAGTGGTAATAATGTCTTCATTAAACAATGTATATATAACATATTAATTATTTAAATACTGTAGGTCTTTCTTTTTCCAGTCTTTGCAAACTAAATGCTTGAAGAATTTAAATATTATATAATTATTAATTATCCATAATAATATTACGTATCCTACTAAATGATTTACCATTAGGATATGAAAAATGTAAAAATGGAGTTTAGCTTTTATCACTGAGTTGGAATAATAGGGTGGATGGATTAGATTTTGAATTAAGTAATGAAATATGTTTTAAAATATTGTCAGTAGAATGTTGTAGATATTTTAATAACATGTACATAAAAAATAAAAATGACACTTTCAAAATATTTTTAAAAATCTGAATAGCGCTACGTCACAGTGAGTTCAAAATTACCAACTGTATGAAGTTATGAAGATAGGTATGGAGATATATTAACATATTATTTCAGAAAATGGTTATACCGACATTGTTTCGGAAAACTGTTATACCGACATACTATTTCGGAAAACTTACGTCATTGTATCGGATATCGCAGCTGTTGCACACAGAGACTAGTGCCATGAAATAAAATATTACATATTTGTTATTTAGTTATGAAATGTTATTATTTACTTATAAATAATTATTATTTGCTTTACGCGGCGTGCCGCGGGATTGGGAATACAATAAACCTTTGCCCACCCGCCGGTACGCCGCCACTGTTGTTTAAATTTAGTGTATTTAGTGCCGTGGACAACAGTAGAAATAAACAAATGTCGTAGTCCGCGGCACCCATACAAAATTATCCCGCCAGTGTTACATTTTCTATCAAAAGGCCCTTAGCAGAGCCCGCCACTGGCAAGAAACCCGCTTAACGAACATTCCGAGATAACGAAGTCACAAAAAACGAAATAACTCGAAAGAAAACACTGGCCGGATAATTCTTGTTACGGGATATCACGGGTCGCGATATTTACTACAGAATTCACTACTCGTGATATCCCCAATTGTTAATTTTAGTATAATATTTAATTGTTTGTCTCCGGAAAACGGCTTCTGCCGCCTGTCAGCCCGCGACCGAAAAATGGCGCGATGTTGCGCTATCCGGCCGACAGGCGGCGCCGAACGCCGTGTCGCTTGGGGCGCGGTTAGGCATGTAAACGCGCCCTGATTGGCACGGTGGGTGGTTTTGGGGTGGCGTGCGCTGGTAACGGCGCACGTCCACTCATCTTGAATAAATACAAGCGCACCGCAGTATGGAGGTCACTTCTCGTCAAACGTCTCGTCTCTACACAACAAACTACATACTGCGGTGCACTGAATACACCTTTAGCAAGTGTTTCATTTTGCATCCCGCCTCATCCCTTGGAACCTCGCCGTCCAGCAGTCTTCTGCCCCGACCCCTCGGTCCGGTACCGGCTTTCGAATCCGTGTCCACCGACGGTTTGGAGCGAGTGTGAGGATCTCGACTTCGGTCGGGCAAATCCGCTCGTGCCCTAGCGAACTGACTTGAGGCGACCACTTTTTGTTTGGTTGGCAACAGCAGCCTCTAGTAAAATCTTTAAAGATATTTGTTTTGTTATTTTATTCGAGACTTAAACCACTGACTGAAAGATTGCTGTTTACGCGACGTCCGTGAAATAAGATTGGAATTTCAGCAAGGCCAACATTGAAACATTATTTATTGTGTTTATTCAGTGGTGGTAACAATGTTTGACTAACGAATGTCGGGCGGAACAATGCTGCAGCAGCGGAATCTGTAGAAGCTCTGATTGGCGCGGCCATTTTGTTTTTATTTTGTATGAAGCGCCCCCCCTGCACCTAATAGCAACTAGGTAGTAAAAAAAAATTATATGTTTACCAGCAAATAAAAGAGTTAAATGCGGTCGTCTCAGGAAGGAAGAAAAAAAATGGTTTTGGCTATACTTTGAATTTCTAAAGTTATTAAATGATGTAGAAGGCAAATTATTTCTAGAACATATGTATTACACCTAATAGCAACTAGGTAACAAATAAAATTAATCGTATTGTTGTAAATATAGAAGTTAAATCCGGTCATCTCAGGAAGGAGGAAAAAAAATAGTTTTGGCTATACTTTAAATTTCAAGTTATTAAAAGATGTAGAAGGCAACTTATTTCTAAAACATATGTATTACACCTAACAGCAACTAGGTAACAAAAAAAAAATATGTTTACCAGCAAATAAAAGAGTTAAACGCGGTCGTCTCAGGAAGGAAGAAAAAAAAAGGTTTTGGCTATACTTTGAATTTCTAAGGTTATTATTATCTAAAACATATGTATGACACCTAAAAGCAACTAGGTAACAAATAAAATTAATAGTATTGTCGTAAATATAGAAGTTAAATGCGGTCATCTCAGGAAGGAGGAAAAAAAATAGTTTTGGCTATACTTTGAATTTCTAAAGTTATTAAAAGACCTAGGGTGCAAATTATTTCTAAAACATATGTATGACACCTAATAGCAACTAGGTAAAAAAAAAAAATATATTTTTACCAGCAAATAAAAGAGTTAAATGCGCTCATCTCAGGAATGAGGAAAAAAAATGGTTTTGGCTGTACTTTGAATTTATGAAATTATTAATAGACGGAGGGGCAAAATTATTTCTAAATCTTATATATTACACCTAATCGCTACTAAATAACAAAAAAAATTAATCGTTTACCTGTAAACATTAAAGTTAATTGCGTTCGTCTCAAGAAGGAAGAAAAAAAATGTTTTTGGCTATACTTTGAATTTCCAAAGTTATTAAAAGACGTAGGGGCAAAATATTTATAAAACTTATGTATTACACCTAATAGCAACTAAGTAACAAATAAAAATAATCGTATTGTTGTAAATATAGTAGTTAAATGCGGTCATCTCAGGAAGGAGGAAAAAAATGGTTTTAGCTCTACTTTGAATTTCTGCAATTATTTAAAGACGTAGGGGGCAAATTATTTCCAAAACATATGTATTACACTTTTGGGGGTTAGGACGGTGGTTAAATGAAATACAAATGATTGGCGCGTGTTGAGGTTTATTGTGACAAATGATAACAACAATGAAGACAGATAGACATGAATAGTGAATGAAGATGTAGGAAATTATGAAATGAGACGAATTGCTGGTCTTGCTCGGCTAAGGCGAGCCGGCAAGACCGCTCTTGTGAAACGCTGAAACTTGAGAGACTGTCTGGCGGTGAATTGAGCCAGATTTGTGGCAGCAGCCGGCAGCGCTGTCGCTAGCGTCGATGCCGACTGAGATGGCGGTAGATTTTAATTATGGTCGCTACATACTCAATAGCAACTAGGTAACAAAAAAAAATTATATGTTTACCTGCAAATAAAAGAGTTAAATGCGGTCATCTCAGGAAGGAGGAAACAAAATGGTTTTGGATATACTTTGAATATTTGCAATTATTAAAAGATGTTGGGGGCAAATTATTTCTAAAACATATGTATTACACTCAATAGCAACTAGGTAACAAAAAAAAGTTATATGTTTATCTGCAAATAAAAGAGTTAAATGCGGACATCTCAGGAAGGAGGAAAAAAAATGGTTTTGGATATACTTTGAATTTATGAAATTATTAAAAGACTTAAGGGCAAAATCATTTCTTAATCTTATGTATTACACCTAATAGCAACTAAGGAACAAAAAATATTAATAGTTTACCTGTAAACATTGAAGTTTATTGCGTTTATCTCAAGTAGGAAGAAAAAAATTGGTTTTGGCTATACTTTGAATTTCTAAAATTATTAAAAGTCGTAGGGTGCAAATTATTTCTAAAACTTATGTACTACACCTAATAGCAACTATGTAACAAATAAAAATAATCGTGTATTTGTAAATATAGGAATTAAATGCGGTCATCTCAGGAAGGAGGAAAAAAATGGTTTTGGGTATAATTTGAATTTCCGCAATTATTAAAAGACGTAGGGGGCAAAATATTTCTAAAACTTATGTATTGCATCTAATAGCAACTAGGTAACAAATATCTCCGCTCCTGGCGGTCGGATCACGATTCTGAAAAGTTCCACATATCGCCGCCGGGCGGCGCAATTCGACACGCCGACTCTCTAAAGCGTCGTTTGACTGAAATAGTTAACGCGCTGCCAGATCCTCAGCCGGAGGCCTCCGCTCGCTTTGCCGATCCGAAAGAAGGGCATCGATCGGACCGAAACTCGCCGAGTTACGACCGAAAGAGTGAAAAGAGATGGGGTAAAAATCGGGGGTCGCGTCGCCCGCCGCCGGAGCCCCGTCACGCTGGGCCCGAAGAACGGCATCGATCATACCTAAATTCGCCGAGTCACGGCCGAAAGAGTGAAAAGTCTGAACTGGTACGCCCCGACCTGACGCTTAGCGGGACGGCAAAAACCGGTTTCCGGACGACCGTACCGGTATCGGCGCGCCGATATCGGTAAATACCGTTACCGACCGTTATAAACCGTTAACTACCGGTTAAACCTAATCCTGCCAAAAGTCCGGGCCGGTACGAAAAAGCTGACTATGGGCGAACCGGTAAATACCGGTTTTCTGTCAGCCGAACCGGTATCGTTAAAAACCGTTAACGACCAGTAGAAACCGATTAAACCTGACAAATTATTACAAGTCCGGACCGGTACGAAAAACCTGAACCGAAAGACCGGTAAAAATATCGGTAACTACCGTCACCGACCCTCACAAACCGTTAAATATCGGTAAAATCTAATTTTGCCAAATTTTACAAGTCCGGGCCGGTACGAGAAACATGACGCATGGCGGACCGGTAAATACCGGTTTTTCGTCGGCCGTATCAATATCGGCGCGCCGATACCGTTAAATACCGGTACGGACGCGGAGAACCACGCGCGAAACATCAGAAACCACACGAAACCCGAAATAACACACGAAACCCAAAAAAAAACACACGAGACCCGAAAAACCACACGAAATTAAAAAAACCAAATTAAACCCGAATAACTTAAAATCTCCAAACTTAAATTTTTGCTCAAAAACTCCAAAAACCCAAGATCCCGCAATCTTTAATGTCAAAAAACTCCAAAAACCCAAAATCTCCAAACTGAAACTTTTATCTCAAAAGACTAAAAATCTCAAAAACCGAAAATCCCGCAATCTCCATACTCAAAAAACTCACAATCTCCAATATCCCAAAATCTCCAAACTCATAAAAACTCCAAAGATCCAAAATCTCCAATTTTCTGAAATCTCCAAAATATTGAAGTCTCCGAACGTATAAAACTTCAAACAACTCAAAATCTCCAAAATTTTTAGCTCCGAAACTCCAATAACCTAAAAACTTCAATCCCGAAATCTCCAAGATTATTTTACCTCCAAAACTCCAAAATCCAAAAATCTGACAATCTTCATCCTCATAATCTCCAAGATCCCGAAATCTCCAAATTTAAAAAACCTCAAAATCTCCAAGATCCTATAATCTCCAAACTCCAAAAACGCAAATATCAAAAATTCCGAAATCTCCAAACCTTAATATCCGCCAAACTTAAAGAAAGATTCTCAAGCTCCAAAAACCTCAAGTCTCCAAAGTCCAAATGTCTCTTTACATCCCGAAAACTCCAAAGATTCACCATCTCCAAAACTCCAAAGTCCAAAAGGCTCCAAAACTCCAAAAACCCAAAATCTCTAAAAGTCCAAGACTCGAGAACTCCAAAAACTCTAAAACTCCAATTTGATTGTTTTTTCAAGCCCTAACCTAGCCGACACCTAACCCAGCCGACACCTAACCCAGCCGACACCTAACCCAGTCGACACTTAACCCAGCCGACACCTATCCCAGCCGACACCTAACCCAACCGACACCTAACCCATCCGACACCTAACCCAGCAGTCACCTAACCCAGCCGACACCTAGCCCAGCCGACACCTAGCCTAACCGACACCTAACCTAGCCGACATAACCGACACCTAACCTAACCTAATAAAAAATATATAAATAGAAAATAGAAATACTGTTCGGATAAGAAAAATAACAGTTGCTGAGGAATATACAATTGTCGTGAATATTTATCAAGTGAAATAATTACTGAAATCGATCGGATGTGCTCGATTTTAGAAATTTATAAAACAAACTTTTTTCTGTGAACTTTGGATTCAGTATTATTACATATTTTACGATATCTTAACCAAAATCTGATATTTAGTAGAAACTCGAGAATAGATTCGTTCGCGAGATTTCTATAACCTGCTGGAGATTCCAAATAACCACTTTTTACAACTTTACCGCCTTGATAAGGAAACAGTTATGCATCCAATAAATACATAATTTTAATCTCTCACGGCAAACGAAGATAGATGTTTTGAAATAATACTCACGTTTTATTAGATTATTTTTTGTATTTCAAATGTACCATACAATTTTTTTAATTATTATGTTGTTACAGATATGTGGAGCAGTTCTTAAGATTTTGTCTTTTAATGCATTGTATCCCGGGTCCACTAACAACGCAGTAATATGGCACACATCACAAATTAGAAGATTTTTGTAAAATCGAAATGAGAGGTTGGTAATTTTTTTTTTTTAATTTCAAATATATTGTGAAAATATACAAATCGCATTATGTTATTTGGGTAAAATGATGACGTATTGTTGAATTTTCAGGTTATTCTGGATATCCATCAGAACCCTGGCTCCTGACTTCTCATACCTTAGTTTTGAACTATAGTCCGACTGTTGCTGGGCGAATCTTCTATGTTCATAATAATTCATGCAGTTCTTCATGTCATTGGAAATCCTCGAACTAATGAACATCCAATATGCATTCCAATTCGAGGGTGGCAAGTCTGGAATGAAGTTATACAGGAACATTTTTCCTTTATTACATTTATAAATTAGCCTATCTTCCTTGATCCTAATTTACTGGTGTTGACCTTTATACATAACCTCTTAAGTATTATTACATTTTTATCTTGTAAACAAATGTTTGTGAATATATTGAAAATATTACCATGTCAGTTTTTTTTCCTGATTCTTTCTGACAATTGTAATAGAATCAGGGGATATTCCTTACCTATACATATTATTAAATTCATTATGTACAACTCATATTTTTATTTAATTTCCCTTATTTGTAGAATGTTGTAAATAAACCGAAAGCAGATATCCTTCTCACACTTTTTATTTGGAAAGAAGTGTTATATATTTTGAATATTAAAACACAGGTTTAATGTTATGTTTTTATATAAACTTGCAAATATTATTTCACATTTAGCTGTAGTAATAATAAACAAATCTGTGCGTACATTAATTAAACATGGATGTAGATGCATTATAGAAAATAAATAAAAGTGGTAAGTAAATTAAGTCAGGCGAACCAGGTCACCCACCTTGGCAATAATTAACGATTCCTTAATGTAGAATGTACACTTGGGTACAAAGTTGACTGTTGTCCTACCAGGTACAAGGGGATATCCGCACATCCATTCCCACAATGATAGATATTTCTCTAATAAGTAACGTTCAGTCAGGAACCTCCCATTCTGCCACTGTGGCATAGTCCAGTGCAGTGGTCAAGGCAATCTCCGTACCTATACAGCTCCCTTTTGGTTTATCATCTGAGGAGATGGCTAACCGGGGTGCAGTTAAAAAATATAACAATGTGATTATGTGTTCTTTTAATGCTATTGTTAGAGGTTCCATTACTTTCATTTGATCTTTATACATGTTTAGAAGTGCAGCGCAGCTTATCATTTTCTCAGCATGACATATCATGCTGAGAAAATGGTCCGCGCTGCACTTTTAAACATAATGCTTGCATCTGCATAGCTTTTTATGCCAGGGATCTTCTAGTCGTGCAAGGCCATGGTCGTAGGCGTGAGCACAGAGATGGCTTCAGTGGGCTATTTGTCACAGTGAAGATATGTGAGGACCCTGACTGAATATGACAGTGATGGTGAAATGGACGCCTGCCTTTCTCCTTGTACATTCCCTGGTAGGCTAATGTCCGGAGATATGTTAATTCCAATTTCTTGAAGTTCTGGATTTCCATTGACTCCCAGAATCCACTCGGTTGCTAGGAATCTCTCATCCTGTTCTGAGAGAGGTAATGTGGGTGGTCTCCCTCTTGTCTTCCTGGAATTTACCAAATGATCTCTTGCTCTCTTCTTGACGTTTGAACGCAATTCTACAAAAGACTGAAAATGTGCTGTATTAGATCAAATTCAATGATAAGCCACATAATCCAGGAATAAAAGCATTAACTGTTTGATCTGAGGGACGCAAGTTTAATTCTAAATAAATGTCAATTAAAAAGTGATTACATACTAGTACAGCAAACTTTATGTAAAATTTTCAGACAATCTTTATATAATAAGTAAATACAAAATGTGTTCATTTAAAATCTTGACTTGGTTTCAAAATCATACAGATCAATTTCATTAAGAAATATTAAATTAGGAAAATTTAACTAACCTTTCATTTATCTGGAATACACCCATCATTGCAATTATTTAACATTTTGGCCAACTTTTCAGTCGAGCATCAGGCTTCTCTGTATCGATGACATTTCAAGTCCACGATGAGCCGACATATCCATTTGATAATTCAATAAATAACTTTTTGTAAATCAAAACAATGTTTTGTTTCATTTATGTTGTCAAGTACCATAGACAATAGAATTCCTATTTTTCATTTAGGGATGAATGATTTCGCAAAAAAATACCGACTTTTATTGTGATAAATTCTTTTCATGTTCGGTGAGAATTATTATTTTCATATTTCATGCATTAAAGTCCTTTAAAAGTACATATTTCGGTAGATTCGATTATTTCAATGGAGATGTGCTGAATGGGCGTGAATAAAGTTTTCACTATATTCAATGTTCAAAAAAAATTTGTACGAAAGACAGATGGTTATTTATAATGAAAAGCATAAATATAATTAGTACTATTAAATAACGATTACGTATTAGAAAGTACAAAGGTGAAAACTATTCCTTTCTTTAATCGCGCATTACCCAAAGACAGTGCATGCGAATCATGTTTATCTATCACCCAAAGCTCATAAGTTAAGAAAGTTAGTAACTTGAATTTTTGAAGGGAAATTTCTCTGCCAGCACCTACATAAAAATTTTGTAAGATTAAAACTCATTAGTGCCAGACCCGATAGTATGCATTAGTGTCACAGATATCCATATGAACACAAAATTATTGTTGCCGATGTTGGTCTTGTATTGTCATTTCTAAGAAAACGTTCATGTTCTTTGCATGAGTCATTCAAGTGTAGTATGCAGCTTGATCCAGGCGTTCTTCCAGGGCTCTGAACAATTTAGTGAAAACAATATTAATTATCAAAGTGGACGCTCATATTACGAACGAAAAAACTGTGATCCGATTTCTGAGTTAAGTATTTTTATTGATTTGAAAATCTTTTTTATTTTATAGAATGAATCATAAGCATGCAGAGTTTCCATTTGATGTTTGTGTATTTTAATGATGCAATAAATTACCTTGAACCCAAGTGTGTCCACATGGACACACTTAACATGAACAAATTAAATAATATGATTTTCAAGAAATAATGTTGTTTTTGTTTTTTTTTATATTTTAAATTTATGAAATTGCTTACTTTTAAGGATATATCTAACATGGACGAAAATAATACTGTCAGTAAACGGTATATTGGACGTAATTGAAGAGGAGGATAGTGATGAAGTTACTGAGTATGATATTTATATCATCACCAGATCCGGCCATTTTAACGATAAAGACGAAGGCGGCAAAATAGAAAATTTAAATTATAGACAATTATCAGTCGATGCTGTAATGATAATGCATGTGGATGCATAAAAATGGAACAAACTGATATTGATGATACCACAGAAGATATTTTATCGTAACTGATATTCGACTATTTACTTGGAGACGATAAAATAACTTGGGTCAATAGTGAAATGGAGTCATTTTTGCTAACGTTCCCTGAATCGGATTATAGTCGGTTCAAAAATAAATCTACAACTCAGCTGTTTGAATTATTTTTCTATGATACTATCATAAATTTGCTTGTTGAGGAGTCTAATAAATACTGACAATTCAAAAATAAACCAATCTAAACCTTCACTTCAGACGAAATTAGTTGTTTTGTTGGAATTTTAATTTTGACTGGCTATATTGTGGTTTTAAGTAAAATGTTACTTTGGAGTTCCAAGTTGGATAGAAGAATGAACTTGTCTGTCAAGCAATGCGTCAGTCAATTCTCCCAGTTACTACTTCTCTGGAATATAGATATGCATGAGAGACGTAAAAAAATAGTTTAAAAATAAATAAAAACCCATATCACTCAAAGACCAAAATATGTGTCCATATGGATATTTGTGCTGCTAATGGGTTAAGACTTTCATGAAGACAAATGCGGCATATACGTTATTACGTCATCTCTTCTGCTATTGGCTGTATTCCTACCCTTAAATCAGTACGTATCAGATGTTTGTCCCGCATCGGCTCGGAATCTAAAAAGATATATGTAGAATAAATAAAAACGCTGGATCGTTAAATACCCTTTTATTTTATTTTTGTATAGTTCCCTTCGTAAAAACAAATTAGCGAATCAACAAATTAAATCAGTCGCTAACACAAAAAGTTTGAAACATGGTATAAATCAATGAAAATTCTTATTAATCATGCGTTTCAGAGAGACAGTTTACTTATTTTAGTAAGTCATTAATTATTATATATTTATAAGAATATGTATATAAGACATTTAAAAAATTATAATCCATGTTTATTTTTCTAATAAAACAGAAAAAATAAAATCATGTACTGATGTCGATACTTGCGAATGCATAGCCCTTTATCATGTCTATTTGGTTATCGACCAATCAGAAGCCGACTACACCATAAATAAAATATCCAACTATAGACAACAAACATTCACAATATTCGCATAACCAATCGTTGAAATTGAACCTTTGGTTTCACGTCACTCAATCATAGAATACGTCAAAATTGACAAAGTATACAATGTTATACAATAGTGATGTAAATCATGGTTATTGATATTGCTTTGAGATTGAGAATAGACCTGATTATTCAGGCATATAATTATGATCGCATGTTGGGTGACAATATGCACGCTTTTCCCAGATTAACAGATTTTCATATTTATAAGGACAAACTCAAAAAGATGAAAGTCAACATTGCCGCCCAGGTCTTTAGCCAACGTGTGGCATCGGGTATGAACATATTTGCGGATTCAGGGTAGATCGACAAGGAGGCTACAGAGACAGCAGACTTTATATCCTTTATGAACAGTTTATTTGATAGTGTCAATGGAAATTGTATAAACCCTCGTATTAACAGTAAATTTCGCTGTTACCATATAGTTACGTTATATCCAATTACTAAAAAAAATTCTGTCCCACCTTCTGTACGCAATTGGATTAGCACTCTTAAGTGTATTAAATATTTAACAAAAAAACTTTTAGTTGAATACAGATTTCATTTTGTTCTACCACAGAATATAAATCAAGATCCAATTGAAAATTTCTTTCCTATGATCAGAAGCCACGGTGTACGCAATGTGAACCCTACATGCTCATCATTTATAGATTCTTTTAAATCACTGTTAATTACTTATTTAACATCTATCCAATCCATTGGGACCAATTGTCATGATGATAAAAGTAAAGGATTGCTTGGTGCTTTGACAAAAATTTTATCTACCAATGTCGATGAAGAGCAACAGCATTTGGTTGTTGATTATCAATATTCTCAGAGTTTAGATATATCTATCTCAAACATTCCGCCACCAGATAAAGTGTACAAATATATAACTGGGTATGTTGTAGCAAAAGCTATAAGAAAATTTAAAGACCGTGAGGAATGTAAGGAAAATGTAAAATCGCAAGTAGCATTATCTGGTCATGAACTCATTACTGCTAGGGCAGGTGGTTCAAATACTTTAACTTTTCCTTCTTTTAATGCCTCTACTTACTTTATTAGGATTGTTGTGTTATCTGAACATCACATGCCTGATATATGTTTTAAATTTAATATTGTTTCTCGTCTGAAGTGATTAGTTTTAACTGAAATTGATTCATCGTTTCTAAAGTGCGATGAACATAGAGATTTGATAAAAATTTTTATTATAAACTTAACTTTAAAAATGTTCATTTTTACATGGTGTAAACAAGTTAATCGAATTTTAAGTGGCCGTATAGGTTTAAATTCCCGTTCAGATCCTATAAAAAAACAGGCTCATAAATGGTTTCTTAAAAATAGAACAAAATATAAGTGTGCGTTTTAAATTGTGCACAACATAAAATGTACTTGTGCGATTTGTAATTTAATTTTCTGGTACATATTATGTAGTCGAATGAAAAATAATTTTTACTTTTTAAATAATACTTCAAAATGTTATCAAACATTTTAGAAATTTATTGCCGCCCCAGTTAATCTGCAACCCGAGAGTCTACTGTATTTATTCACTGGTACCAAGCTATTGAAAAATTTAATTGTACCGTAACAAATAGTACTAATACATATATAAAATCATTTCACGTATTGCAAATTATAAGCTTAAGTTGCTCAAATTTCTTATGTTTTTTTATTGAATCTAAATAAGAATTTAAACATTACTGACCATTTAAAATTAGATTAACTTATTTACATGTAAAATCACTTTAATATGGTTATTTACGATATTATGAATTTTTTTAACTAAAAATATGTCCATACATCAATTTCAGTTAAAACAAATGAAGATGAGCATGTGATGTTGATATAACATTATAATTCTAGTAACAACATAAAAAGAAAGAATAGTTAATCTATTTGCACTGCATAACTCTGGCAGAAATTGTGACCTGGTAATGGTATTAGTGACTTAACATTTTTTAATTTCCTTACGTTTTTTTTTTTCAAAGACTGCGTCAACATAGCCACTTCTGTATTCTGTCTGGTGGTGAATTATTTAAGGTGGATGTCTCCTAACTTTGGTAGCAATACAGATCAACAACCAAATGTGGTAGATCTTTGTCAATGACAATGTAGCCAGATAAATAATAAAATTGCTAATTAATCACAATTGTTTTAAAGAACTAAGTAATCCCCACAATTTGTCCCAGTACTACTGCCTACTCAGATAAAATATTGGTTATTAAGAGCAATTTAAATGATATATAAAAAATGTGGGATTCACATTGCGAATAGTTCACATTATATTTTGTGGTAGGACAATCCTAAACTGATACATAATTCAAAATTTGTTCAACAAATATTTTATTGTATTAATTGTGCTGATCCAATTATAAATGAAAGATTGTTTTAGTAAAATAGTCAAGAAACTTCACTGAATTCAAAGTTGTGTTGACTTTGTTCCAAAAGGACTCAGATTTCACGATAACAATGTAGTAAAATTGACTCATAAACTAAGGTTTTATACAGTTTCCATTGATGCTATTGAAATATAAATTATTTAAAAACAATTCAAAATCCGCTGTCTTTATATCTCATTAAACCCACTTCTCCGTAGATCCTCAGGCATGCTCCCCACAGTTCGGTTGGAACAATGACTTTCATTTTTATAATTTTATGTCCAAAAAAATTTAATCTGTTAAGGTAACTGAGAAAAATCACGGCTTTTTACACGGTAATAATGATATGTTTGAATTAAGTGTTCCCATTTAGCAGATTTTACAATATATTACTTATGTATACTAAATGAATATGTTAAAAAATAATGTGTTTATCGCGTTTTCATGGTATGCTTAATGCTGAGCCCCCTGAGCCCCCTGAAATATCTGCAACTTAGTGCACAATTCGTGTTCACTTGATGTTTACTTGGCATATTGTTTCTTATACCCTTAATCGTGGAATGTCACAAAAGATAATTTCCCTATCAAACAAGTCCAAATCTACAATTCTACTTTGAACATTTAAGTGAGAATATTTTTGGGTTTCTTTACGAAGATTCAATACGATAGAATGCAGAAATATTAGCAGAACTTTGGTCAGTTATCCTGACTGTTAACTCTAGACCACTTGCTAAATCTTAATCTTAATCCCTTCTTTCAATTAATGTTTTTAACGCCACAACTATTTTTCATTAAAGATCTTCATCGCTCTGTACATCATTCATTTCTGAGGCTTAGCTTAAATTATTGTCACATTTATTTTACAATAATATTGGATCCATAATAAAACAATTCTTCCTCTGTAAAAACTCTTTTATTATATTTATATATATATATATATACCTTTTAACATAAATCACATACAGAAATTACCAATATTTATTTGTGGAGTAAAGTCAAGTAAGTAAAATTAAAGTCAATAATACGAAACTGTAAAGCCATACGACATAACTACACATTATTATTTTAGTAAATAGAAAAACGGTTTATGTTAATACCGTTAGAATGAAAGGGGGTGAAACCACATTAGCTAAAAACACTGAGGCAGTAAACATTTAAAAATAGAGAAATTGTTAATGTTTATAAAATTAAAGAAGTAAATTATTAAATTAATTACATATTATTTTTTTCTTTGACTAATTTAAAATTTTGTTGGGCCAAATATCTCTTAGATTGACGTCTGACTAAAATTACAACATGCAGTTCTTGTGTATTGTGTATTTGTTAATTTGAGGTAGTTGAATTCATTTTGCGTTTTGATTTATCTGCGAACAAAGAAAGGGTATATATTATAAATGAAATAATTAAACTAAATAAAAGCATTATCGATATCTAATATTTATATTTTTTTACATTATGTAAGTGTGCATACACCAGAAAATTAATTCATTATATTGTGAATTATCATTCTACTCACTTTTTAGAGGTGATGCCATCAGTTGGCATTTAAATACAATGCCAAGCTATTCAGACTTGAGGCCTGTGCTCAACATCTTCCACCTATGAACATACAAACATATTACATTTGTATAATTGATCTGCTCACAACTGGGGTGTGCATGGTATTTATTTATTTTTAAAGGTACCGCATTAAATGCAAAACGAGTGATAAGATTTGCATTGCAAGGCCTTGCAGAGTACTTACAGTTAGAATCTGTATTATCATCAAATACCAAAACCTGCTATCCATTGACATCTACATCACAATTCGTATCCATTCTGTTGTTTCTTGCTTCATCTTGGATTCATTGAATAAATATTAAAAATAATGTTTACTAATATGTAATTTACAACATAAACTTTGAAATATAGTTAAAATACTAGAATACTTACTTTATATCGTTCAAAAACGGTCAATTGCTCATTTCGGGAAAGTAAACACACCAAATTAACGTAAACGTCAAATGTTAAACGAAGTGTCCTACACGTGTTGCCATTAGCAAAATTACTCGCGTGGGCATTTGTTTTTGAAAATGAGATTTTAAGAGGCCCATGTAATTGCTACACTGGATAACTATAAACTCTGTTCAAGCAACTCGATTTCTGTCAAATTATTTGAATCTCATTTAAAAGTAAACGAGTTTGAATCTAAACTCGATTACATCTGAGTTATGGTTACCGAAGATGACGCAACCGAACCTAAATGGTGACTGAGTATTTATGATTTCGACATGAAGATTGAAGAAACCAGAGTAGATTGTATGAAGTAATACTGAATATAATCCAAGGCATTAACAACACTACCAATAAGTTAATCAAAGTGCCTCCTTTTGAATTCATGTTTAGCTTCAAAAGCGGGTTGTTAAGATATGGAAACAAGTAGTCGTTAATTGTCAGTAGAAACCTTATGTTAGAAGGCTCGAGGGAACTTAAAAAAAGTGGCTGTACGAATGAAGGAGCATTATGATTAGAAAAGGAAACCAGGCAGAAGTTATAAAGTAGGTGATTTGGTTATGTGGAAGGGTTCACCAGTGAGTACAATGAGTGGAGTGAATAAGGAACTGGATGGAAAGTATTCAGGGCATTATAAAGTAATGGTCGTTTTAGGATATGACAGGTATAAGATAAAAGGTATGCGTGGGTATAAACATTTCACTGCCGTCGTTCCAGCCGATGCAATGAGTTTATATGCCCCATTGAATGCAGCCACTTTTGGGATTAATATAAATATATATATATTTTTTGATAATTTGTACTGCCATATAGTAAATTTGTAAATGTGATGTTTCTTTGCTTGATTTGTAAGTTCTATAATCCTCCTGATTGTAATTTATCTCATGTGTACTCGGTCAGGTTGCGTAGAAATTAAACTCGGTCTTGTAACAATTATTGGGCTTTACTACAATGAGATATGTACATAGTCTAATATGATAAGTTACACTTAAAGCGAATATTATACACAAAGAAGTTCCATGGGGGCGCAAGGGCGCGGCGTCTTTAACGCCTCCGCTACACAAACACACATCTGTCAATCTCACGCTGCACTCTTGCAGACATACGCAGCCATACTTCAACTAACGAACCTTACAGTAAATAAAATTAATATTAATATTCATTATAGTATTTTGCTAATCTGTACTGCCATCTAGCGGATTTTTTAAAGATTAATTTGATATTTTTAAAGGCTACTTTGGTATTTTTCTTACACTAACATATCCAGATCCAATAGTCTCGAAGCGCAATATTATTAAGGATTAGACCCTGAATACTTTCCATCCAGTTTCTTATTCACTCCTCTCATCGTGCATATCGGTGAACCCTTCCATAATACCAAATCACCTACTTTATAACTCCTGGCTGGTTTAATTTTTTTATCATATTGCTCCTTTGTTTTTTACTGCCATCTTAAGTTATCTCGAGCCTTCTGATGTAAGGTCTCTATTGACAGTTCACAACTACTCGTTTCCATATCTGGAAGCAACTTACTTTTGTAGTTAAATATGAGTTTGAAAGTAACGTTTTGGTTGAGTCTGATTATGTTCATTATTGCTTCATTCCACCTACTTTGTTTTTTTTGTAGGAATACTGTCATCAAAGGGTCATTTTTGGAAACCAGTATTCACTAATAATTCTTTTGTCACATTTTAACCTAATGTGACTAATATCATCATGATACTTGCAAACTATATTAAATTTAGCTCTCGAGGGTACTGTTACGAACGTGTTTAACTCATCTACCTACAACAAAACAAGTAAATAAAGCTCCATACACGACATTTTGTTATGTTAAGTATTTGACAGTGAAGCAGACACGTGCACTGCTGTTCGACCGGTTCTCACGTTATCCCATGTATAGAAATACGTGTCCTTATGTATCACTTACATGGTACACTATAAACAGCGTATAGGCCGAAACAAAATGCCTATATAAGATGCTTGTAGAAATGTTCTAATCAGTTCTCTTCATAAATTTGCCGTACAAACATACCTTGAGTTTTATTTTTGTTGCTGTTTCCGAGGTAAGTTTGTAGAACTCCATAATCACATATGTGAAAATAGAACACATGTTTTTTTATTCTGCTTGTTTAATTTACTTGAGACAGTAAGGGTAATCAATTGGCGAAACACGTCTTAAGTAAATTAAACAAGTAGAATCAAAAAACAAGTGTTTTATTTTTGTATTGTTATTCTATTGAAAAACCAGCACCTGAAAAAAGAAATACAGTCTTTATTCTGTACGTAATAGTTACATCTAGACTATTTTCATTTAATATTTTCTTCTATAGGCATTATTTTTTTAATTGAAAGTCCTTTACCAATCCACAATCAGCCCCAGCGTCTTGGAATTGTAAAGACAAAAACCGATTGGCATTGTTAATTGAGCTAGTATTAGGAATAGGTGCAGTTATTCCGGGCAACATTGGACCATTTTGAAATGTTTTTGAGTGATATTTTTGTTTTCAGAAACGTCAGCTGCAATTATTTGGTTATATGGTGTTCTTACAACTTCATTTAATTAATTTTAGCCACAAAATTGACGAAAATACAGGAAAACATGACTAAAACCCTGTTTTTATGGGTGGTCCAATGTTATATCAATAAATTGTTGGGTAACATTGGACTTCAATATTTTTGGTATCTAAATTCCTTGATTTTTAATTATATAATCTTTCTGAGTTGTTGAAATGTACTTTTTTTTTTAAGGAATCCACTGACCGAGAATTAAAAAAAGTCTTGACCCTTCTCCTATATTAAATCATCTAATTTAAGCTAAGACACCTGGTTCGAACAAATGAAAAACTTATTTATTTGATGTTTTTTTAAATTATTAATAATCATCAAAGGCTAAATAAAAATTATTTGCCACTCAATCTTATTCAAAAATCACTCCTCTGACTCATCATCAATGAGATATGCTGTCCCATCCATGCATGCTCGGTCAACATCTATACCTTTAATATTCAAAGTCACCATGTCTCTTTTGACTGACCATATACTACATCCTGCATTCTTAAAATTCTTTAAATTTTGTTCCCTGACCTGAATTTGATCTTTATGTCAAAATCCTGAATTCTAGCCATTCACCGTATCATGTCTCGTTTAGTTAAAGTAGATTTACTACCACACAATCATTTACCACTTTCACAAATCACAACCCAACCGAGTATATCTTAAAGTGTTTTAGAGATTCTATAACAGCAAGTGTTTCCAATTCGTAACTATGGTAATACTTCTTTTGCGGTGATAGCTAAAATAATAAACGTTTTTAATCAGCCACCTGTTTGTCTTTGAAATAGAATCCCCCTAATCCCATTCTTGCATGCATCGGTATGTATTTCAGTCTCTAAGGTTCTATCATAGAGAGCTAATATCGGCTTGGAGATAAGAATGTTTTTTGTTGCAAATTGTTTCCCCAATTCTAAACAATGTGTTTCCTAGTGAGCGATGTTAAGGGTTGAGAAACGATGGCAAAATTGCAGACAAACTTTTAAAAGTAACTTGCAAGTTCAATAAATGAACAAACATTGGTAGGTTTCTGGAAATCTAGAACCGCACTAATTTTCTGATTGCCTGCCTTTTACTTCATGATCCAGATAACTAATATGAACATGTTTTTAAGAAGGAACATTTACTCAGATTTAGTTTTCATTATCAATTATCATTATTGTCCATAATTATTAATTTTTATTTATTTCTTAGACACATATAATCTATATTTAGTCAAATTCAATCAAACAACTACGCAGTAAATGATTTAAAGTTGTCGAAGAGGCTAGAAAACCATCAGGGAATAGAATGGATAATGTCACCTGGACAAACCACGGAGTATTGTTGTCATTGCGTAACATGATTTCTGTTTAACAAAAATAAAAATATTCCCTTTTAAGACTTTTGAGTGTCTCGGGTGCAGAATAGCCTCTGTTGGACAGGGTTTAACTATCATCACGATTTATAGGCCTGGCTCACAACCGACTTCAGAAATATTTTTCTTAGAAATCAAATCCTTACTAGAATGGGTATGTATGAATGGGTAAGTATTGTAATAGTCTACTAAGTGACTTTAATTGCACGCAGTGGATCAGAGATCCTACGCATGATGCAGGAGGAATATTAGATGCTATTATTAGTCATAATAGTGATAAACCTATAACTGCCGAGGTGATTGATATTGGACTTTCTGATCACTGTCTTGTTCATTCCAATATTGATTTTTATAAACCTATTCCATCATATGAAACCATAACATCGAGGTCTTTGAGGAAACTGGACATAAATCATTTTCGTAACTGTTAACGTAATTGTGATTGGTAACGATCCCAATCGCCACCAAAAATACATTACTCAACTTGTGGATGTATATAATACTACATTATTACACATACTCGACAAACATGTTCCGGTTACCGCAAAAGATAAGAGGAATCGTGGCTCTGAGTGCTGGTTTGATGAAGAATGTAAGGATAGAAAGAAAGAAATGAGACACCTTGAACGAAGATTCAAGCTAACTCTCTTGGAGACTGATGGAAGAGTCTGACTCGAAACGCAGAAGAAAAACAGGTCAACCAGGCAAACAAAACAATCTGCATATTAGAGAAAACGATATCCAAGATTAGAGAAAATCAGACAAATTTGTGGAGAGCTCTCAAATCTGTTTGTAGCGACTGTAGAGCAGAAATTTTGACAACTGCCAGTGCTTCCAACCTTGCTGGCAGTTTCACAAACAATGCGACTGCTATTCGTGCCTCGACAAGCTCAGCTTTGAAACCTGTGATTGAGGAAGAAACTATGTCGCGACTGCACAATTTCACGCTGACGTTGATCTCCAAAAAAACGCAAATAATCAAGGGCTAATGCTAATAAGCAATGTGCGTTAGATTCGATACCAACATGGTTATTTAACCCTAGAACACTAAACATGAGTCGAATCGACTCACAAGGTACACATAACTGAGCATGCGCAATCCGGATGATGCACCAGCGCCCCGATCGGCCACCTAAGGTTCCACTGTTTAGTGCCTCTTGAGACCCCGTCTAGGTTGTGTCGCTGCCGTCAGCCTGGTTCGTGTGACATCGTCAACATCAAAGGTTAGTGAGTCGAAATTACTCATGATTAGTAATAATAGAATATTTTAGTGTGAATCGATCTTACTCATCGTTAGTAAAAGGAGGTATTCTTGTGAGCAAGATCTACTCATTGTAATAGTGTACTATCAATTGAAAATAATCATTTTTCTGTTTATTTCATGTTTTTTTTTGTTTTTTTTAGTAAACATGGCTAGAAGGCAGACGGATGAAGAAATATTGTTATTGTTTGAAGATAAAAACTTGGAAATAAGCGATGCAGAGGATAATTTGGAGAACGAAGATTTTGACTCTGATGATAGTAATGCAGATTCAGATTACGAACCACAACTATTAGAAGAGGTTTATGAAAATATCCAAGAAGATATTAGAAATACGGAGGTAGAGGTTAGTGAACCTAGGCAAAAAAGAAGACTCCGAGGGCCCAGCAATGATCCTGGTCTAGCCGCACAAACTTCATCTTTCACTGAAACACCTCCTGAGAGTTCAGCTGGCTCAGTCGACTCGTCAGATTCACCTTCCAGCATAATAACTTTTCCTGGGAGGAGGACTGTAAACGGCAAAAATGGTTTTGAATGGAAAACAAATACGTAATTTATTGCCATAACACTTACAGGGCTAATAATAAACCCATTTCAAGGCTGCAGTTCATGTTGGCACTTGAAAAAGAATTGACTCGTCCTTGGCAATTGCATAGATTGAGTATTCCTAGACTTCATTCAAACCTAAAGGTGATAATCGAACAAACGTTGAAAATACAGAAATCGGCTCAACAGAATCTATCCCAGGAAACTTCTAATGAATCATCAAAAAAAATAAAGTATTGTGGTTTTTGTAGCTACAATAAAATGAGGTATACAACTTCACAGTGCAGCAAATGTAAGATAGACATTTGTGGAGAGCATATGACAAAAATATGCCATTCATGTAACTTGTAACTGACGAGACTGACTGTTGACTGAAATATTGTAATTTTGTGATTAAAAATGATTAGTTTGTAAGTTTTTTATTAGATTAAACTATTTATAAGTAAAGTATTGTTGTTTTATGAGAAACGAAAGTTACTGAATTTATTTTGTGATTAGATGTAAGTGCTAGAACAAATACCTACTTATTTTATAACAATATTTTTGTCGGCATTTTTACTTTTTTTTACTTTTAATTTTTATTCAATACCAA